>CAUYSK010088118.1:0-37750 GCA_963575035.1 Avahi laniger | reverse complement strand
TGGGACGTTGCAGTTCTTGTTCCTTGAATGGAAAGTTTTCTCAGCCACTATTGACATCTGGGGCTGAATAAATTCTTTGCGTGTCCTGTGTGCTGTAGATGCTTAGCAACATCGCTAACCTCTAACCCAGGAGATGACAGTAGCACCCCTCCCCCAAGTTGTGATATTCAAAATTGTCCCTGGACATTGCCAAATGTTCCCTTAGGGATAAAAATCACTGTATTCCATTTTGTGAGTTTACCATTATTTATTTACCCACCTTTTTTGGGGGCATTTGTGTTGTTTCTAGTTTCTGGTTGTGATGAGCAGAGGTATCATAAACATTCTCATAAGTTTGTTGTTGTTTGTTTGTTTTTTGAGACACAGTCTCCCTCTGTTGCCTGGGCTAGAGTGCCGTGGCGTCAGCCTAGCTCACAGCAACCTCAAACTCCTGGGCTCAAGCGATCCTCCTGCCTCAGCCTCCCGGGTATCTGGGACTACAGGCATGTGCCACCATGCCCGGCAATTTTTTCTGTACATTTTGAGTTGTCCAGCTAATTTCTTTCTATTTTTTTAGTAGAGACGGGGTCTCGCTCTTGCTCAGGCTGGTCTCGAACTCCTGAGTTCAAATGATTCACCTGCCTCGGCCTCCCAGAGTGCTAGGATTACAGATGTGAACCACCACGCTCAGCCAAAAGCACAGGCTTGTTAAAAAAATTAAAAATAAATACATTTTTAAAAATGATAGCAGCTGGTGCAGTGCTGAGTACCTACAATCCCAGCACTTTGGGAGGCCAAGGTGGGGGGATTGCTTGAGGCCAGGAGTTTGAGACCAGACTGGGCAACAGAGCGAGACCCCGTCTCTACAAGAAATAAAAAAAAATTAGCCGGGCTTTGTGGCACATGCGCCTATAGTCCCAGCTACTTGGGAGGCTGAGGCGGGAGGATCTCTTGAGCTCGGGAGTTCAAGGTTGCAGTGAGCTGTGACCGGGCAACTGCACTCCAGCCTGGGTGACAGAGCCAGACCCCATCTCAAAAAAAAAAAAAAAATTACAATAAAGTAAAATTGACTTTTTTTTTCCTTTTGGTATAGACCTCTGTGATTCCGATGACCACAATCCTGATAAAGAACAGTCCCATCACCCTCAAAATTCTGCACCCCACCATAGTCACATCCTTCCATCCTTGCTCTTGGCAACTACTGATCTGTTCTCTGTCACCATGGTTGGGTCCATCTGAGACTGCCATAAACGGAATCACACGGCGTGTAGCCCTGAGAGACAGGCTTGTTTCACGAAGGCGGAGGGCCACAGGATTTCTTTTTCAGAAACTTTATTTTTCAAAACAGTTTCCGGTTCACAGCAAAATTGAGTGGAAGGTAGAGAGTTCCCGTCTATCCACCCCCACAGACAGCCTCCCCTCTGTCAATGTCGCCCACAGCGCAGGGCATTTGTTCCAACCCACGGACCTCCCGTGGACACGCCATCGCCCAGAGACCACAGTCCTCGTGAGGGTCACTTTTGGTGTTGTACGGTCTCTGGGTTTGGACAAGTGTACAATGACACATATCCGCCATTACAGGATCACACAGAGCAGTTCCACTGCCCTGAACATCCTCCGTGCTCCGCCTGTTCCTGCCTCCCTCCCCCCAACACTGGCAACCACTGATCTTTTGACTGTCTCCATGTGATTTTTCCAGAATGTCACAGAGTTGGAATCATGTAGTATATAGCCCTTTCAGATTGGCTTCTTTCACTTAGTAATATGCATTTATGGTTCTTCTATGCCTTTTCTTTTCTTTCTTTTTTTTTTTTAAGCGAGACAGGGTCTTGCTGTGTTGTCCAGGCTGGAGTGCAGCACAGTCATAGTTCGCTGCAGCCTCCAATTCCTGGGCTCGAGGGATCCTTGCGCCTCAGCCTCCTGAGTAGCTAGGACTACAGGTGCACGCCACCACACCTGGCTAATTTTTATTATTTTTTGTACAGATGGGGTCTTGCTATGTTGCCCAGGCTGGTCTCGAACTCTTGACCTCAAGCGATCCTCCTCCCTCTGCCTCCCAAAGTGCTGGGATTACAGGTGGGAGCCACCGCGCCTGGCCTCAATCATGCCTTTTCATGGCTTGGCAGTTCATTTCTCTTAAAGCACCAAAGACGATTCCATTGTCCAGATGTACCACAGTCTGTTTATCCATTCACCTACTAAAGGACATCTTGGTTGCTTTCGAGTTTTGCCAGTTAGGAATAAAGCTGCTATAAACATCCTTGTGCAAGTTTTTTGTGGACATAAGTTTTCAACTCCTTTGGGAAAATACCAAGGAGTGAGATTGCTGGATCATATGGTAGGAGTATGTTTAGTTTTGCAAGAACCTGCCAAACTGTCTTCCAAAGTAGCTGTGCTGTGTTGCATTCCCACCAGCAACCAATGAGACTTCCTGTTACTTTATAGGCAACCGGATTTTTAATCACAGAAAAATCTAGAAAAAAAGATTCGATTTCTTCTGTGTGCTGCTTTTTTCTTAAAAGGTAACATGAAAACATTTTCAACATTGTTTAAAAAATCTACGTTTTGAATGACTGCATAATGGATGTTATCATGTTATTATTATACCACAGTTTACTGGGTACCCCCGGCTTTGTGCTAACTGAATATCAAAATAAGGATACCACAAGTATTGTTTTGTGTAAATATTTGCCTATTTCTCATATTTCTTCAGAGTGGATTCTCAGAAGTGGAAATATTAGCTTGTAAAAGGCAAACATGTTATGATTCTTTTTAAGACAGACTGTTGCTCTGTTGCCCGGGCTAGAGTGCCGTGGCGTCAGCCAGGCTCACAGCAACCTCCAACTCCTGGGCTCAAGCGATCCTCCTGCCTCAGCCTCCCGAGTAGCTGGGACTACAGGCATGTGCCACCATGCCCGGCTAATTTTTTCTATGTATTTTGAGCTGTCTAGCTAATTTCTTTCTGTTTTTTCAGTAGAGACTGGATCTTGCTCTTGCTCAGGCTGGTCTCGAACTCCTGAGCTCAAACAATCCGCCCGTCTCGGCCTCCCAGAGAGCTAGGATTACAGGCGTGAGCCAGCACGTCTGGCCATGTTATGATTCTTGGTACACGTTGCCAAAGGCTGCAATTTATCCAGAAATCAGCAAGCTCAATCAAGATTCTGTAATTTAAAAAAAAATTACTATGAAAATACACATTCTTGCAGAGACACTCTGGCTAAAAAAAAAGAAAAAAGAAGAGAAAATACACAAAAGATGTCTCATTTTCAATTATTGGTTCACATCTTTTGAGTGTCCGTGAAGTTGAATGTCTTCTCGGGTGTCTAAGGGTGTTCTCCTGCTGCTCTTAAGCTTAGAGAAAGCGTTGACATTTCAGAGAGTCAAAATCCATTTCCTTCCCCTCCCTTCTCATGATGTGGAAGGTGTAGCTCAATCTTTAGTATTTAATGCTTCAGAGCACCTCAGTATTCATAGCACCTTAGCTATTGTTCCACAACGAATTACTCTAAAACTTAGTGGCTAAAAGCATCAAGAAAAATTTATTATCTTTCCAATTTTCTGTGGATCAAGAATTCAAGGGTGGCCGGGCGCGGTGGCTCACGCCTGTAATCCCAGCACTCTGAGAGGCTGAGGTGGGCGGATTGTTTGAGCTTAGGAGTTCGAGACCAGCCTGAGCAAGAGCGAGACCCTGTCTCTACTAAAAATAGAAAGAAATTAATCAGACGACTAAAAATATATAGAAAAAATTAGCCGAGCATGGTGGTGCATGCCTGTAGTCCCAGCTACTCGGGAGACTGAGGCAGGAGGATCGCTTGAGCCCAGGAGTTTGAGGTTGTTGTGAGCCAGGCTGACGCCACAGCACTCTAGCCCAGGCAAAAAGAGTGAGACTCTGTCTCAAAAAAAAAAAAAAAAAATCTGGCCCACTGCTTGTTTTTATAAATAAAGTTTTATTGGAATACAGCTCTTCCCATGTGTTCATGTGTCGTCTCTGGTTGTTTTTACGATACAACAGCAAATCAAGTAGTTGTATTGGAGGCTGTACGATCCATGTGTCTACAATATTTACCGTCTAGCCCTTTATGGAAAAAGTTTGCAAAAGACTGAGGCAGAAGCTGCAATCTCTTTCACAATCTTTCCTTGGACGTCAGATACCGTCATATTTCTTCTTGTACATTTATTCATATCAGATCCTGGAATCTAGGGTACATTTACATAATCAAACACAAGGCTGGAGTGCAGTGTCGTCATCACAGCTCACTACAGCCTCGAACTCCTGGGCTAAACTGATCCTCCAGCCTCAGCCTCCCGAGTAGCTGGGACTACAGGCATGTGCCACCATGCCCGGCTAATTTTTTCTGTTTATTGTAGAGACGGGGGCGTCAATATCGCCCAGGCTGGTTTCGAACTCTGGCCTCAAGAGATCCTCCCACCTCAGCCTCCCACAGCGCTAGGATTAAAGGCATCAGCAACCGCCCCTGGGCAATTTTCTCCTTTTTAAAAAGATTTCCACATACTGTTCCTCTTTAATCCTGAAATTATGTGTGGACTTCTGGGTCACCCCTGACATCCATCCTCTCCCAACCAGTGTGGCCCAGGTGATTTACACGGAGGAAACGTGTAGTAACACAGTGATTGAATTTGGCAACGGGGCTGGATGTGTGTCTGCAAAGAGGCTACAAGACCTGACCCCATGCTCTATGAGGCAATCCAACCGGTCTGTGACCGGCTGGTGGTGTTGGTGGCTTGGCTGCTTCCTAGCCAGGTGCAAGGCTCAGACACGTTACCTCCCTGTTTGGACATCTGTAAAACGCAATGCTAAGTCCGCTTGTGGTTGCCCAAAGCCCCTGCAGTCGGAAGGACGCTTTGATCTAACCCTCCGCTCTTGATGTCTCGAGATTCTTAACTAATTTATCTTTGAACTTGTGCTTTGTAAGTGGAATCCGATGGGACAACCGAGCATGTTCCCAGGCAGAGAACATACGTGTGCACAGTATGGGGTGAGGGATGACCCACGAGCACAGAATTCTGGTGGGATCGTTTCGCATGGGAATTCAGCAAGATTCAAAGTGAGTATAAGATGGGCCGGGCGCGGTGGCTCACGCCTGTAATCCTAGCACTCTGGGAGGCCGAGGCGGGAGGATCAGTTGAGGTCAGGAGTTCGAGACCAGCCTGGGCAAGAGCGAGACCCCGTCTCTACTAAAAATATAAACGTTAGCCAAGTGTGGTGCACAACTGTAGTCCCAGCTACTCGGGAGGCTGAGGCAGGAGGATCGCTTGAGCCCAGGAGTTTGAGGCTGCAGTGAGCTGTGATGAGGACATGGCACTCCAGCCTGGGCGACAGAGTGAGACTCTGTCTCAAAGAAAAAACCCAATTCTATCTTTTTTCCCTCGTGTTGCTGTCCTGTGTTTGTCAGCTCCCATGCGGAGGGTGACCGCACAGAGACGGCCACCAACAACTCCTCTTCCTTTTCGTCCTCACCGGCCAGCCAGGAGCAGGGAGAGCCGGTGAAATGTGCACAGGTTAAAAAGGGAAATAAAAACCCCGGAGTTCGCTCTGGGCAGTGTTTCCCCTGTTCTGATGAGAACAAAATACACACACGTGTGGACGAACTTCAACTATGAACTGCGCCATTGAGGACCTATTTTTTTTTTTTTTTTTGAGACACATCTCACTCTGTCACCCGGGCTAGAGTGCCGTGGCGTCAGGCTAGCTCACAGCAACCTCAAACTCCTGGGCTCAAGCGATCCTCCTGCCTCAGCCTCCCGAGTAGCTGGGACTACAGGTGCTCACCACGAGTCCCGGCTAATGTTTTTTATATTTAGTAGAGACGTGGTCTCCCTCTTGCTCAGGCTGGTCTCGAACTCCTGAGCTCAGGTGATCCTCCTCTCCTGCCTTGGCATCCCAGAGTCTTAGGATTAAAGGCGTGAGAGCACTGGGCCCGGTCTTATTTTTCTCTTTTTAGTAGAGACAGGGTCTTGCTCTGTTGCCCAGACTGGAGTGCAGTGGTGTCATCATAGCTCACTGCAGCCTCAAACTCCTGGGCTCCAGTGATCCTCCGGCCTTGGCCTCCTGAGTAGCCGGGACTGCAGGCATGTACCACCAAGCCTGGCTAATTTCTAAATTTTTTTGTAGAGATGGGGTCTTATCGTGTTGCCCAGGCTGGTCTTGAACTCCTGGATTCAAGAGATCTTCCTGCCTCAGCTTCCCACCGTGCTGGGATTACCGGCGTGAGCCACCACATGTGGCCAACCTTGTTCTCGCTTCCCCAACAGCTGCAGGGTGAGACTCTGCCCTCTGCCCTCTACCACCGCCAGCCCCCATCCAAGTCACAGCGCAGCATCCCTCGGTCCCTGCGGTCATCGACCACTCTCGGCTGCCCTGACCTCCTGCAGCATCTGGCATCGGCAACCCTCTGTACTGTCTGAAAGCCTCTTGTTTCAAAATGCCACTGGGGTTCGTTTTAATCAGATAAGACACAAAGCAGACACGGAAATGACTATCGGGAAGAGGACAGTCCCCCAGAGCAGGAGGCACGCCACACCACACAGGGCCGGGGGACAGAGGGAGCGCAGAAAAAACTGTGGCCAAGAGCCTTTCTTGTGGTTTCCGCAGGAAAGAAAGGCAAGACGAGGCAGGGGGAGATTTAGGCTGGGCTGGTTTGCATCATTTCAGGAGACACTAGGACATGCGGGTTGTCCCCAGTTGCGAGGTACCTGGCGCTGGAATGATCAGGCCGGGCACCATTGCCCGGGGCCGTCAGAGCTCTGTAAAGGAGGTGGGGGTGTGAGCTTTGCATGTGAAACCGCATATTCCCGGCAAGCCAGCTGTTTGTCAACCCTAGAAATTAGCTCACCCTGGGAGGAGCCGTCTGTCCGGGATCAGTAAATCTCAAGAAGTCAAAACATCAGAAAATGTGGAAAATAAGCCCGGCATGGTGGCGCGTGCCTGGAGTCCTCAGACCCTGCAGGCCGAAGCAAGAGCATCACATGAGCTAATTAGTTCGAGGCTGCAGTGAGCTATCATGACGCCGCTGCACTCCAGTCTGGGCGACAGAGTGAGAACCTGTCTCTAAAAAAAAAAATGAAGAAGAAGAAGAAGAAAAGAAACTATGAAAACTAAAAAGGCACAATGAAAAACTTCTTTTCTGTGACTCTGCTCACCCGTTTCCCTGGATCTCTGCACCTGTCCCCTGTCCGAGTTCCTTGCTCTGTCTGCCTTTCCTTTAATGACAGAGCTCTGTCCCTAGCCCTGTCTGCCACCCCCAGTCCTGAGCCATCACCTTTACTTGCTGTGATTTCTGTAACCGAGGCCTTTCTGGGAGACCAGACCCATGAGTTCAGCCGCCACCGAGACATGCCCTCGTGGATGTCCCCAGAACTCAGTTCAACACTGTCCACCCTCTACCCCAGGCATCATCTTGAACTTTCATCTTCACCTTCATCCAGCTCTGATGGTTTTACCTGCTTTTTTTTTTAGACACAGGGTCTTGCTCTGTTGCCCAGGCTGGAGTGCAGTGGCATCATCATAGCTCACTGCACGTTTGAACTCCTGGGCTCATGGGATCCTCCTGTCTCAGCCTCCCAAGCAGCTGGGACTAGAGGTGCAGCCACCACACCTGGATAATTAAAAAAAAAATTTTTTTTTTTAGAGATGGGATCTTGCTATGCTACCCAGGCTGGTCTCGAAGTCTTGGGCTCACCCGACCCTTGTGCCTCCCGAGTTGCTGGGATTACAGGCTCGGGGCCACTGCATTTGGTTTTACCTCCTTGCCAACTCTCAAAAGCCCTCATTTTGCTCCGCCCCAGTTCTGTGTTCTCTGGTCCCAAGGTCAGATAGATTTCCGGGGCCACTGCAGAGTCCAGGACAGACCCGTCCCTGCCTGCCCCGGCAAGGTCATGGTACATTGGGATCCAGACACTTGATCGCTCAGGTCCCCACCCATGCCCACACGCCACTGCAGCCAGAGGGACCACCCTGAAATCTCCATGGGAAGGCGTCAACCCAAATGAAGGCTATTGAGGCAGAATAACTTGATAAAGATTTATTGAACCCCAAATTTAACGATCACCCAGGGAAAAGACACACCAACAAAGCAGGGTGTGTTCCAAACTGTCACAAGTTGGAATGCTTTGATAGGAGAGTTTAGGGACAGGGAGGAGAGAGTCCTTATGTTGGAGTGGCCTTTTTTCATTGCAGGGTATAATACAGAGGTCACCGTCATTGGCTACAGAGGGTACAATTATTAGCTACAGATTGCCACATACGGGCTGCAATGTTCCATGCGCAAGGCAATCAGCAAAACTTGATGATTCAGAAACGAATCAGCAAAACCTTATGATTTAGGAAGAAATCAGGGCCAGGGATGGTGGTTCACCCCTGTATTTTTGACACTTTGGGAAGCCAAGGGGGGAGGATGGCTTGTGGCCAGGAATTTAAGGTCATAGGGAGCTGTGATCGCACCACGGCACTCCACCCTGGGAAAGACAGGGTGAGAAAAAAAGGTTTTTTTAAATATACATGCATGCGCTACTTAAAAACAAACTTCTTGCCTCCTTCAGGAAGTCCTCCGTGATTTCCCTGCTGGAACAGATCCCCCTTTAGACTCTACAGGTCGAGGCTTCCCTTCCATTCCCAGCCCTGGCTGCCCTGTGTCCCTGTTTCCTGCTGGCTCCCCTACCAGGCGGCTGGCCAGGAGCCAGAGAAGTGCTGTCTTCACCCGTCCTTGTAAGGTGCCGGGCTCAGTGCTCCCTGTACCCTAGCTGGCATGGGGTATGCCTCAGTTAGGGCTATGTGGAAACAAGGGAATGACCACACGTTTCCTTTCACCTTCCTTGTTCTCTTGCCTCACCTGGCTTCTGTGTCCCCAGGGAGCTGGCCAATCAGCCTGGGAACAGGGTTTCCCCCACACACCTTACTAGGGCTAAGGGACGTGACCCCTGATCGGCCACCCACCTGTGTACCTGGTCTCGCTGCAGGGCCTGACAGCTGAATCCTCCACAGGCAGCTGGATCAGATTCCAGTTCTGTTACAGGCTTGGTGGCTCCAGCCCGTAATCCCAGCACTTTGGGAGGCTGAGGCGGGAGGATCGCTTAAAATCAGGAGTTTAAGACCAACCTGAGCAGCACAGCAAAACCCCGCCTCTACAAAACATGAAAAAATTAGCTAGGTGTGTTCTCACGTGCCTATCTTCCCAGCTACTTGGGAGGCCGAGGCAGAAGGATCCCTTGAGCCCAAGAGTTGGAGGCTGCAGTGAACTGTGATTGCACCACTGCACTCCAGCCTGGGTGACAGAGCGAGACCCGGTCTCTAAATAAAGAAATAAATAAATAAAAACTATAAAATAGGAAAAAATCATGCTAGGAAATCTAAGCACCAAAGAGACTTTCGTAAGCAAAACTAGAAACTCAAGCTTGTAACAGAAAAAGAAAAATGACATTTCCTTCTTTAAAAAGTGAAAAACTCCGGATGGCAATAGATATCACAAAATTTTAAAGTCAATAAATCAAAGAGCCAAGAGCAGATAAGAAATTGTGATAAAAAATAATCCCATAGAAAAAAAGGACAAAGGAATGTGAATAAGTAGGACCCAGAAAACAAATCCGAGTCACCCCAAATCGTATGAAAGGACGCTCAAATAGGCTGGGGTCATGAAAAGCACACTGAAGTAATAGGGAGATACCACCATCTCAGACTGGCAAAAATTTGAAAAAATGATAATACTCATTGCTGGCGAGACTGTGGGGAAAAGGCACTCATCCTTGGATGGCAGGAGTGTGTTGTTCTCCAAGAGCATTTGAACACTTCACCCCGGCAACACCTATTGTGGATTCAAATCCTTTTTCAGACACGTGTTTTACAAATGTTTCCTTCCAGGCCGTGTCTTGTCTCTTTATTGTCTTAACGGTGTCTTCTACAGAGCTAACGTTTCTAATTTTCATAAAGGTCAACGTCAGTTTGTTTTTTTCTTTCACGGATCATGCCCCTGGTGTTATATCTAAAGAGTTATTGCCAAACCAAAGTCACCTAGATTTCTTCCTGTGTGTCTTCTAGGATTTTCACATTTTGGGGGATTTAAAAAAAAAAAAAAAACTTTCTTTCTTTTTTTTTTTCCCCGATAGCTTGAAAAAAGCACTTTAAGTTGTTGTGGGTCTCTCTCTCTGTCCCTTCCTTCCTTATTATTTTCTCTGTCCTTTTCTCCTTCCGCCTCCCTCTTCGACTACCTGTTAAGAGTTTTGTGTTTCACACCTAGGTCTACGGACCTTTGCACGTGGTCAAATATATATCATATAATACACAACTTACCATTTGAGCCGTTTTTCACTATGCAATTACGTGGTATTGAGTACATTCATATTTTTGTGCCACCATCACCACCATCCATTTCTAGAACTTTCTCCAAAGGGAACAATCTGTACCTGCTAAAAAAAAAAACATCTTCACCTCCCTCCAGCAGACTCCAGTAACCTCCAGTCTACTTTCGGTCCCTATGAATTTGCTTATTCTAGGTACTCACTATGATGCCTTTTGTTTGTTTCTGTGAATGGCGTAAGTTCTGTGTGTAGACTCGTTTATTTATTTGCATACGGACATCCAATTGTTCTAGCACCCTCTGCGTCTTCATCCAATTGCCTGGGCTCCTCTGTCGGAGATCAATTGTTTATGTTTGTGCGGGTCTATTTCTGGGCTGTCTGTTTTGTTCTATTGATCTATGTATCTATTCTTTTGCCAATACCACGCCGTCTTGATGATTGCAGCTTTCCAGAGAGCCCTGACATCGGGTAGTGTCCGTCCTTCAACCTTGTCCTTCTTTGGTAGGGAGTAGGCTGTTCTAGGACTCTGCCTTTCTGTCTAAACTTTAGCATCCGTTTGTCAATATCCGTAACTTGGCAACATCTATTAGAATTAAAAATACATAAACCGGCTACTCTCTCTTGCTCTGAGGGCTGCTGCTCTGTCTGTGGAACAGTTTCTGTTTAAAAAAAAAAAAATCTGTAAACCCTGCACCCGGCAATCTTGCTGCTAGAAATCTTTCCCTTAGAAATAAAATTAAAAATAAAATTTCCCTTAGAAATAAAATCATCGGTATCTATGGGCATAAATATAAAAATACTTATTGCAGCGTTTTTTGGTTTGTTGTTCTTTTTGGTAGAGTGGGGGATAAAACCTATAAGCCAAGTGAAAACCCATCAGTCGGGGTGGGGTTGAATAAATTAAGGTCCATCCCTGTCTTGGAAGATTATCAAGCAATTAAAAAGTATAAATTCAGGCCGGGTGCGGTGGCTCCCACCTGCAATCCCAGCACTCTGGGAGGCCAAGGTGGGAGGATTGCTTGAGGTCAGGAGTTCGAGACTGGCCTGGGCAACACAGTGAGACCCCATTTCTATGAAAAATAAAAAAATTTAGCCATTTGTGGTGGCTGCCTCTGTAGTCCCAGCTACTTGGGAGGCTGGAGTGGGAGGATTGCTTGAGCTCAGGAGTTTGACACTATCATGACACCACTGCACTGCAGCCTGGGTAAGAGAGCAAGGCCCCATATCAAAAAAAAAGTGAATTCAGACTTTTGAAGGTGGTTTCCATAAAGTACAATAAGCAAAAAAGTGTATCCAATGCGATTTCATATTTATAAAACAACGGGCCTCCCCAACCCTTTCTTTTTGATGTATATATTTATCTATAAGTATTCATTCAACAAGCAGGAGAACAACCCGGTAGAAAATGCCATAGATTTTTAACTTGAAGAATGACCAAAATAAGAGGAAATAAGAGAAAAAGAGAGGGTCCGCTTATGACTGTCAAAAAATAGTCACTGTTCTCTCTAAATCGGCCCTGTCCAATAGATACATAAATGCAAGCAAAATAGGCAATTATAACTCTTTTAGAGACCACATTTTTTGTTTTGGTTTTGACACAGGGTCTTGCTCTGTCACCCAGGCTGGAGCGCAGTGATGCGATCATAGCTCACTGCAGCCTCGAACTCCTGGGCTCAAGCGATCCTCCCGCCTCGGCCTCCCGAAGTGCTGGGATTACAGGCGTGAGCCACCACGACCAGTCTCAGAAACCATATTTTTAAAAAGTAAAACCAAACAGATGAAATTTTCATAGCATAATTTATGTAGTCCAGTGTGCCCAAAATATCATCATGTCAATGTGTCCTTGATATTTTAGAACGTATTCGAGAAGGCGGATTACATTCTTTTTCTTGTACGAAGTCCTTGGAATCCGTGTGGACGTCACGCTTCCATCTCCGCCTGGCCACGTTTCAAATGTTCAACAGCCACCTGTGGCCGTAAGGATTGATATTTTTATTTTATTCTTAAAATGAACGTACCTAAAATACCAAAGAACATGGAAATGCATATGAATAAAAGGATTTGTTCTGTAAAATTTGGATTTCGTCAAAGGGCCACACTTAGGATCTACAGGGTGCCCCACCCCCGAATGGGAAGACTTGAGTGCCCCCTAGTGACAGACTCAATTAACTTCACCCCTCTTGGCAACTCGCTCCTCAAAAGTAAATCAGATCACGGTGCTGCTCCCTTCCTAGAACTCTCCATGGCTCCCTGCTGCCACCGGGTCATATTCATGCTCCTGACTTTCAAGGCTTCTTTTTTTCTCTTTTGCGTGAGGAGCTGAAGGAATCGAGGCTTCTCTCAATTCGAGTCCTGCTCAACGCCCACAAGTAATTTCCGTTCCTTGCCCCGAGCCACACCAGAACTGCCCGCCATTCAGTCATTCACTCATCCATTGATTCAAGGTACGTTTGTTGAGTGCCTATGGGATGCCACGACACACGTGCGTCTTCTGAGAGTCAGTGATTCTCGGTCTTCTGGGTCTGACGGTGTGCACTCAGCTGACTTTATCCTCGGGCGTCAGTCTGACCTGGTCAAAGGCATCCTCGAGGTTTGTGGGGACAAGGCAGAGTGGCAAGTGTGGCCTCCGCCAGCAGGGAGGGGCCCAGCGGAAGAGAGGTGAGGCAGATAGATGTCGATCACCAGATGAGTAGGTTCCGATGGCAGGGCCGGGTGTGGGTGGCAGGGTCCTTCCTTCTCCCGTCAAGACTAATCCATGCCTAGCGCAGTGGTCCCAATCCTTGCGGAACCCACCGGTGGCCACCCCCTGCATAGAGCCCTTGATAGCTCCCTAGTGCTCTGGCGCATTCCTGAGTCCTTCACTATCTCCAGGAATTGGTTAGCCCTGGTGGGCAGGAGAGGCTGTCTACTGGGGTCAGCAGGGCTCCAGATGCCAAAACCCAGGTTACAGAAATAAAAAGACATTAATACAGAGACAGGTGTGCACAGAAGCAAGACTACAAGAAGACACACAGGGAGAAGATGCCCATCTATGAGCCGAGGACCACCAGAGGCTACCAGAAGCTTCTAGAGAGGCCTGGAACGAATCCTTCTCCCATAACCCTCAGATGGAACCAGCTCCGCCCTGCTGACACCCAGCGTACGGGTCTCAGCCACCTGGTGTATCGCACGTGGCGACGGCAGCCCTAGGAAAATGACAAAAAGCCTTTCCGGAGGCAGTTTTGTAATCATCACACACGTATTTCCGTTCTTGGATTAAAATAAAACTGGATAATATTCCCACTGGATGGACAGGCCACATTTGGGTGACCCACGCATCTGCTGAGGGACACGTGTGCCGTTTCCACATTTTGGCTGTCGTAAATGGCGCTGCAGTGAACCCGGCGTGCGTGTATCTGAGTCCCTGCACTGAATTATTTTGGGGAGATATGGACACACACACACCCAGGACAGGAGTGGAATTGCTGGGTCGCACGGCGATTCCGTGATTGTCTTTTCGAGGAACCGCCAGACTCTTTTCCGCAGTGACTGCATAATTCTGTATTCCCCCCCGGCAACGCGTCGGGGACCCGGTTTCTCCACATCCTCGCCAGCATGGCTACTTTCCGTTTTATTGGTAACGGCCATCCTGGGCAGTGTGAAGTGGCATCTCCTTGTCGTCACAGCAAAGCGACAGAGCGAGACTCCCTCTTAAAAAAAAAAATTAAATACATAAATAAATAAAATAAAAAGAGCAAATACATTCCTAGTGGCCTTATTCGCAATAGCCAAAAAGTGCAAACCACCTAAATACTATTCGGCTGTAAAAAACACGAAGCCCAGACTCGTGCTGCGGTGTGGACAAACCTCAAAAACACGACGCTAAGTGAGAGATGTCAGATCTCACCTACGCGAAACATCCGGGGTGGATGAATCCGCTGAGAGCAGAAAGGAGATCGGTGGCTGCCAGGGGCTGGGCGGTGGGGAATTGGGGGGCGGGGGGCTGCTAAGGGGGACGGGCTTTGTTTTGGGATGACGGAAATGTCTTGGAACTAGATAGAGGTAGTGGTTGCACAACACCGTGAAACGTGCTGAACACCGTTGAACGATGCACTTTAAAACGGTACGTTTTATGTTACTTGACTTTTAACTCAATGAAAGAAAACAGTAAAAAAAAAAAATAAAGGTTCCCTTTAGAGACACTGATTTAGTTTAAAAGTAAAATACATTTTTTACAAAGAGGAAAGAAGAATGGAACAACGTATAAAGGTGCTAACATTTGTGTTTATTTAAAAAAAAGAAAGTGTGTGTGTGTGTGTGTTTGACATAGACAAGACTCTCCGAGCTTCTGCCTGGGGATTGAGGTACTGGCTCGGAGGGGGGCGGTTCTGGGGGTGCCCCAGGAGCAGAAGGAAGGTTTCCAGTTTGGTGGCCTAGGTTTGGATTTGCCTTTGTGGTTCCGGTGGCTCCATGCCTCGGTTTCCCCATCTGCGTAATGGGATGATAACAGAGCCTGCCTCGGGGGGGCCGTTGGGACTTTTCCAGCCCGACCTCCTTCTCGGGGCCTTCCCGGGTCCCCCGCCAGCCCCCTCCCACACCCCTGCAGCCTCACTCACAGGCATCCAGCCAAACTCCGGGCCGTGTGCTCAGTGCTCCCTAAGCCCAGCTGCTTCCTGTGCTCAGACAAAGAGGGCTCTGTCCCCAGGCCACCCCGGCCGGGGCAGGCCCAGCACACCCCACACAGCACAGACTGCAGGCATCTACCCGCCTCCGCCCGCCCCCTCCGCCGCCATGTCTCCTCGTCCCCAGCCCTGGCCTGCCCTGTTTCCATCCCCTCCCCGAGCCGGTGCCAAGGGACATCTGGGCGTCTCCTGACCCTGGGCACCCACAGCCCGTCCCGTCTGCACAAGGAGGGCTCTGGGACTGCTCAGAAAGTCAGAGGGAAGGTGGGGCTGAACTGACTCGGAGTGACCCTACCATGATGACACTGGTGGGGTGTGTGCGTGTGTCTCAGGGTGACATTAATGGTGTGACAATGTGACAGCAACAGGTGACAATGTAGCAGGAACCGGGACGCATGGGAAGACAGTTTGACAGCAACAGGTGACACTGTAATTAAAAAACCCATAGGGGTTGGTGTCATGTTGGCAGGCAGGCTGCGCTACAGTGACCAAAGGCAGAAAGGACACAGTGTATCGATAAAGGGCCAGGTGACAGTGTTTCCGTGAGAGACAACGGGACGGTCTGAGACCGTGGTGACAGCAGCAGGGGACTGGCTGACGGCATCGGCGACAAGGTAAGAGCGAGACCGGGCATTCGACATCTCCGAGGCCATCGGGGGGTTCGACCCCGTCCCTGGATCTGGGAATCTCCCCACTCAGAGCCTCGAGACACCAGGCAGGGCCTCTTGGACCCCGTTCTGCCCGGGGTGGGTGACGCCAGCGTCCAGCATCCAGGATCATCCGGCAGCATCGGAGCCCGGGGAGCCAGGAGGTGGCGGCTGGTGCTTCATGGGGCCGGATCCAAGGGCAATGCGGGTCGGCTTTGCTGCCTGCAGAACCTCCAAGCTCGGTCACCCTTTCTGGTGACGTCGGTTGCTTCTGGCGTTAAGGTCTCCAATGCTCTGGGTAACGGCAGACCGTTGATGGGCGACGAGGTCACAGCCACAAGGTGCAGGTGTAAAGGTGACAGGAGATGGCACGATGTCCTGGCCAGCCAAGTAACCAGATCACAGAAAGGTGTCACACGCACAGGTGACAATGAGACTGGAGCATGTGACCCGTGGCTGTGGCATAGGATGATGCAGTGACGATGCAGTTTTGATGGGAGGGACCGTGTGACGTGCTTCGTCTTCATCACAGTCTTGGGAGCCGCTGTGACGTGGGGGGGCAGGACTGAGAGCCTCATTGTCTCTTCATGACAGTGAGAAGTGACAAGGGGACAGTCAGGGTGACACTGTCCATGTGACCACATCGGGAACGGGCAGCAACATCCCAGACCAGGTGTTTTCTTTTTGTTTTTTTTTTTTGAGACAGAGTCTCGCTCTGTCACCCAGGCTGGAGTGCAGTGGTGTCATCACAGCTCACTGCAGCCTCCAACTCCTGGGCTCAAGCGATCCTCCTGCCTCTGCCTCCCAAGCAGCTGGGATTATGGGCATTTTTAGTCATCTGGCTAATTTTTTCTATTTTTAGTAGAGACAGGTCTCGCTCTTGCTGAGGTTGGTCTTGAACTCCTGACCTCAAGCCATCCTCCCATCTCGGCCTCCCAGAGTGCCAGGATTAGGGGTGTGAGCCACCGCGCCCAGCCTGCCCCTTTCTACTGAGCCTCCAAGCTCCCATCCCCAGAAAGAGGGCTCCTTCCCTCCCTCCCCTCCTAGGGTCTGTCCCTCTGGCTTGGGAGTGTCAGGGTCCAGGTCTGGAGACCCACGCTGGGAGACACTCGAGGGCTGGACCAAGACCTTCCCAGCTCAGATGTGGCGATGCTGGGCAGGGGTTGGGGACAGATCCATCTGTGAGGGCTTCTCTCTCTCCCCGTCCCCAGGACTTCCACCCCCCGCTGCAAACCCTCCTCAGAGACCCTCCCCAGATCTGGCGGTCCTTTCCTCACTCAACTGCTCCCAGGGACCCACCTCCCTGTGCTAAAAATAATCCGATGGGCTCATGTGAGCCCGTAGACCACCAGGGACTAGTCTAGCAAAGATTACGGACCCCCGTGTAGCGGGTTTGAATTCCAGCTCTATCACCACCAAGAACCGTGAAGCTGGACAAGCTATGTAACCTGCACGTGCCTGAGTTCAGTCTTCTACAAACTGGGGATTATGAGAGCATCTCCCTCACCGGCATTTCTGGTCATTGAGATAATGTGTATGAAACTCTTAGCCACAGGCCTGGCACGCTACAAGCACCCCAAAAACACCAGCTCTAATTGTTATATGCTATTTACTTATTCCATGCCAGAAGTGTGACGATGGTAGCATGTTCAGCACCATCAATTCTGGGAACTCAATAGGGTCAACTAACACTGTAGGGAGTATGGAGGGGCTTTTTGAACTGGGCTTTGACGGATGCATATGAGTTTTCTGGGTGGGGTAGCTGATGCTTCAGGCCCAACAAACAGCTTCCGACTGTTTGATCCCCAAGTTAAGTAAGAATCACCTGTAGTGTCTATTCTCAAAGGGGGAAAGTGGTGAGTAACCTAGAAATTTTTGCTTGGGGTATAGATTCTAGGAAGTTCACTCATTGTTTTGCTTACAGTTGTAGGGGCCCACCGATCTTGGTCTATAATAGTTAAGAATCCAGGCTTCAGGGGCCAGGTCAGTTTCCAATGTCTCTGAATTCTCCTGGCCCCAGGGAGGGGGAGGCGGCTTGAGAGGTGAGGGACGGCCACCCAGGTGAGTCCGGGCACTTCCCCGCCCCGGCTGGCGCCCAGGCCGCCCCAAATAGGAGCCCCACGTCAGGGTCCCCTCCAGCTGCATCTCCAAACGAAAACACGGCCCAGGCAGCCCCAACCGGCGCCCCTCGGCCCCGAGCCCCCCGCCCGCCCTGCCACCCCCTCCAGCCTCTCGGAGTCTCACCCGGAGCCCCAGGCCCTCCTCCCAGCCGCAGCCTCTCTCCCCGCCCCGGATCGGATCCGAGCCCCCCGCCCCCGCCCCGGGAGCGCCGAGGTGCAAACGCGCCCTCCTCCACCCGGCTCCTCCCGGCCCGGAACGCGGCGGGGTCGGCCTCGCTCGGCTTGGCCTTCCCGCCCCGGGCGCCCGGCGCCGGCCCTGCAGCGGGGAGCCCCGCGCCCGCCTCCACGCGCGCCGCCTCGCAGGTAGGCGAGGACGCGGGGCGAGCTCGGCGCCGGGGAGGGAGGGGGGCGGGGAGGGGGAGGGGGAGGGGAGTCCTTTGTCTGCAGCCCGGCGGCCCCGGGCCCAGCCCCCTCCCCTGTCCGAGCAGGGCGCGGGACCCGGCGGGAGGGGCTCGGAGGGTCGCGCGGTCCGGGCCCGCAGGTGAGGGCGGGGCCCGGGGGCTTCTGCGTCCTCCGGTCCTGCCCGGTGGAGGCGGCCGCAGCTTGCGGGCTCCGAGGGCGCCCCCTCCTCGTCGCCTGAGCCCGGGACTCGCCCCCTCGCTCCGCGGCCCCCGCTCCCCGCCCGTGCCGTGCGCGCCTTCCCGGCTCATTCATTCCACCGACTCCGGGGCGCGGCTCACCGAGGCGGGCGGAGGGAGGAGGGGTCCGGGTCTGGCCCGGCCGGAGAACCCCGCCCGCGGCGGGCCGGGGTGGCGGGGAGGGCTCGCGGGCCCCGACAACTTGGAAGCAAGAAGGGGGAGCTCCTTTGCAGCCGGAGTTGATGAGGGTGTCTCCCCTCTCTGGGGACCTCGGGGCACCCTGTCCGGCCCAGAGAGGGCCATGCCCACCGCCACACGGCGTCCTCCCAGCGCATTCCCCACCCAGTGCCTGGGAAGGCCAACTGGTCCGGCTTCCACCCTCCAGACTGGCTGGCCATGTCTCCCGCCACTCACCTTGGGGTGGGGGGGCGTCCTAGAATCCTCCTCTCCTCTCGTCCCTCTGCTTGGGCTTCACCTCTGGCCCAGCCCCTCACTGATGGTGCCGCGGTCTCAGTTTGCCCATCTGTGAAGTGGGCACAGGGGTGTGCCCCGCATTGGGAAGTCGCAGAATGCCCAGCTGCCTCCTGCTGACTTGCCACCACCCGTCCCGCCCCCACCCCTCCCTCCCCATTCAGCCCTCCCAGATGGATTCTGGGAGTTCCCTCAATGCCCCCCACTTCCTCTGGTATTAGCCTCCGGCTCTCTCTCTGGTCCAGACTCCTGCCCCAGCCCCCCAACCTTCCTGCCTCCCCTGGTACCCCGACAGCCCCTCCCACTCCATCTAACAGGCATTTCTGACCTTGTTCTTCTTTAAAGCTTTTCCAAGGGCTCTTCATTGCCCTTGAGCTACAAGTAGAAGCCCCGTTACACAACTACGCCCACACCTGCGACACCTGGCTGCACCTGGCCCTGTCTCCTCTCCCGTCCATATTCCACGCCCTTCTTGCCTCTGTTTGTGCCGCGCCCTAGGACCTAGGTTCTATCCTAGGACCTGTGTCTTGGCTAACTCCATCTGTGAGACATCACGCCTCCTCCTGGAAGCCTCCCCTGATTGTTCACCTGCCCCACCCTGGCCAGGGCTAGACGCGTATTGGGGGGTGGCGGTTCCTCTGGCACTGTCTGCTTCCTCTCTGCAGCCTCCAAGGAAGACGTCATGACTCCAGAGGGTCTGTGTTTGGCAAGGAGAGGGCCCGGAGCCCTCACTTTGGCGCGGGGCCCCCTGGCTCGGCTCCTGCTGGTCTGGACGGCCCTGTCGTGTGTGGCAGGTGGCCAAGGCCGCTGGGACGGGGCGGGGGAGGCTGCAGGTCCTGGACGTCTGCGGAAGTGGGGCAGCCCGGGCATCTTGCAGGGGTGCGTGGTACCCGGGATGCTTAAAGACCCCTGGGGTGTGGGCTGGGCTGTCCTGGGGCACCCAGCGGGTGTCCCGCTCGACAGGGGCTCACCAGCCACCCGTGCTCTCCCCGAAGGCCGAATGTATGCGGGTCCCGTTTCCACGCCTACTGCTGCCCTGGCTGGAGGACGCTGCCCGGCGGGAGCCAGTGTGTCGTGCGTGAGTGCCCCGGCCTTCTGGGTGGGCGGGCGCAGGTCGGGGCCCTGGGGCAGCTCTCTTGCCTGTTGAAGTCCCCTCTGTTTACAAGGGACTTGGCCAGGGGTCCCTCAGGCTGAACTGTCCTCAGGTTCTGGGACCACCCTGCCATGTTCATTTCCTTTGCCCTACGACCTCCCCTGATCTGTCTCTTTCTGTGTGTCTGTGTCTCTTTGTCTGTAACCCCCCATCTCTCTGTCTCTGGCATCTGACTCTACTCTCCAGGAGAGTCCCCCACCCCCCCATCCAGGGTCCCCGCACCTCCAGCTTCTGTTCTTCCAGCTCAGCTGTTCTGGCCCAAAAAGCATCTCTGCGTCCTGGCGGGTCTAGCAGAATCCCAGAGGAGGCCGGGCATGGTGGCTCACACCTGTAATCCCAGCACTTTGGGAGGCGGATGCAGGAGGATCGCTTGAGCTCAGGAGTTCGAGACCAGCCTGGGCAACACAGAGAGACCTGGTCTCTACTGAAGTTTTTTAAAAAAATTAGCTAGGTGTGGTGGCACATGCTCCTTGGGAGCGTGGTCCCAGCTCCTCGGGAGGCTGAGGTGGGAGGATCGCTTGAGGCCAGGAGTTCACATCTGCAGTGAGTGATGATCTGGCTACTGCACTCCAGCCCTGGTGACAGAGCAAGACCCTGTCTCTTAAAAAAAAAAATAATCATACCACCTGCCCACCCCAGACTGAGAGTTGGGGGGTAGACCCTGCAAACGGGGGTGGGGCTGCTTTGAGCAGAACTGGGGATGTGCACAAAGGTAGCGGCCACCTCCGAGCTCCGGCCGGGCTAGGCACCGGCAGAGCGGGGGACGGCGCAGGGCTTGGTCCTGGCCTTGACGGCCACCCGCTCTGCCCGTGCAGCCGTCTGTAGGCGCTCCTGCGGCCAGGGCTTCTGCTTCCAGCCCAGCCTGTGCAGCTGCGCGGATGGGACATTGGCCCCCAGCTGCGGGGGGAGCAGAGGTGAGCAGGAAGCAGCCTCCTGGGGGAGGGAGGAGAAGGTCACAGGCATCGGGATGTCAGCAGGAGCCGGGGCTGGGCACGCCTAGCCCTGACGCCTTCCCCGGGGCGTCGCGGGCCGTCCCCACCTCACTGCGTGTCCCCACTCCCCGTCCTCAGGGCCGGGGTGCAGTGTGAGCTGCATGAACGGCGGCAGCTGCCGGGGGGCGTCCTGTCTGTGTCAGAGGGGCTACACGGGCACCGTGTGTGGGCAGCGTGAGTACCCCGGAGGGCGCCCCTTATGCACGTTGGCCTGGGGTCCCGGAAGGTCAGTCTCTGCAGCCACCAGCTGCGCACGGTCCCTCTTCCCGGGTCGGAGATCGGAGGGGACACTCTCACTGTCACCATCTCATCGTTCAGTCTGGGCCGGATCGTGGGGACCTGGGTGAAGGCAGGCTTGCTCAGGACCCTGGCTCACTCTGTGGCCGGGGGCCCTCTGGGCCACCCTCCCCTCTCCCCCCACAGCTGTCTGTGACCACGGCTGTCACAACGGGGGCCGCTGCATTGGGCCCAACCGCTGCGCCTGTGTGTACGGCTTCACGGGGCCCCAGTGCGAGAAAGGTACCAAGTTGGGGGGGAGGGGAGATTGGCGGGGGGAAGGGGAGGACATGGCCAGCCCCGGGAGGGTCCGACTGGCCTCCTTCCTTCTGCTGGGGCACTCTGAGGACATTTGCTTCATTTGCTCAGCCGTCCTCCGAAACATCTGCTCCTCCCTGGCTCTGAGCGGTTCTGGGAGGAAAGAGAGAGGGCGCCCCAGTCTGAGAGGCCGGGGGAAGAAACCCAGAAACATACAATTCTAACCTGGGGGGGATTCAAGGCTCTGACAAGGGGTAGGGGTGCCCTGCCTCGGAGGACGTGGAGGGCAGAGAAACCGTCTCCTCCAGGGAAGAGAGGTCAGGGAGGGCTTCCTGGAGGAAGGGACCCCTCCTCTGGATCTATAGGATAAGAAGGAGTGAACCCCAGATCTGGTCTGAAAACAGGGTGGGGGGACGGTGGTCCCCCTGGGCAAGGAGTTGGGAGACCCCAAGCTCGGTGTTGCCCGAGGGACCTGCAGGCCTGGGGCTGAGGAGAGAGGGCGCCTGAATTTTAACGGACAGACGGAAGACATGGAGCCCACGGGGGGTTGAGAACGAGAAAGGGGACAGGAGCAGGTGGGCTTGGGGGAGAGATTTTCAGACGCAGGAGGCGTCGCTGTGCCCGGCAGGGCTGAGGAGCAAAGATGGGCAGGGCCCCGGGACGATGCAGCGGTGGGAGGCGGTGGCCCAAGCGGGGTGCAGAGAGGATGGCAGTGAGTTGGACGCTGGGGTGGGGGAGGGGGCCGGGGCTCAAGGGTGGCTTTTGGAACTTGACTTTGAGGAGAAGGCAGAACTGGAATGTGGGCTGTCGGAGGCGGGGCGAGCTGGGGGTGGCCGAGGGGGAGGGAGAGTCGGTGGGCAGGGGCGAGAGGAGCGTCCTGGGGTGGACAGTGAAGGCCCCCGAGAGGGGCAGGGCCCGGTGCCAAGGTTCCCGGAACTGGGTTTCGGCTTGGGGGATCAGGACAGCCGGGGGGTCTCTGCGAAGCCCCTCCTCCGTACGAGGCCTGGAGGGGGGTGGCTATGGCTTCTTCCTCTGGGAGGGGCTGCCTTTGGGTGCTTGCCAGCCCCTTGATTGGAAACATCTGGAGGATGGAGCCAGGAAGTCACTTCTGGGCCCCCGTGCAGCAGGGGTTAGGAGACCCGATGCGGCCACCTTTGGGCCAGGCCCTGGGGATCGGGGATGTGACGCTGTGGGTCCAGAGCATTTCGGCAGATGTCGGATCCCTCCCCAAACTTGGAAGATCTGGCAGGGCCAGAGTGCGCTCAAGGATTAGACGGGCTCTCAGCCGGGCATACATGGGTCCTTGTCCCGGCCTAAAGGGACGGTGGGCCTGGTCGGGGGGTAGGAGGGACTTGTTCAGACAGACCCTGAGCTTTCTGAGCTTGAAGGTCCTGGCCTCCCTGTTGTAGGTTGGTCAGGGAATGCTTTGAAGAAAAAGGGTTTTGATGGGTACATAGGAGTTCGTTAGGTAAGGAAGGGGAAGAAAGGCATTCTGTCCAAGAAGGGGAACAGCATGAGTAGAGGCCTGTGGTCAGGGCAAAGCCTGGCATGCGGGTGCAGGGAGGCTGAGAAGGTGGTGGAGTTGCAGAGACAGTTCTGGGGCAGGGACAGCCCACGGCCAGCTGTCACATCTCTTTGCCCTGCAGACTACCGGACGGGGCCCTGCTTTGGCCAAGTGGGCCCCGAGGGGTGCCAGCACCAGCTGACGGGCCTTGTGTGCACGAAGGCACTTTGCTGTGCCACCGTGGGCCGAGCCTGGGGTCTTCCCTGTGAACTCTGCCCTGCACAGCCACACCCCTGCCGCCGAGGCTTCATCCCCAATATCCACACGGGCGCCTGCCAAGGTGAGCAGTGGAGTCAGGGATGGAGGTCCTGGGGAGGCTTGGGCTGTGTTGGTTCCTCCCTCTGACGGGCCTCTCACTCCCTTAACCGGGCACCGTCCTTGCAGATGTGGATGAGTGCCAGGCCGTCCCAGGCCTGTGCCAAGGGGGCAGCTGCGTCAACACGGTGGGCTCCTTCCTGTGTCGCTGCGCGGCTGGACACCGGCTCAGCGACAGCGGCGCTGCGTGTGAAGGTAGATGACCAGAAGGGACATGACCTGGGACCTCCTCTGTGCGCTGGGCAGCCCAGGCTCCCCTGCAGGCAGCAGGGAGGCAGAGAGGTCGGTCTGGTGAGGGTCCCGCCTCCGACCCTGACTCCGTCTATGCAGACGTGGACGAGTGTCTCAGCGTGCCAGGCCTTTGCTCTGGGGGCGACTGCACCAATACGCTCGGGAGCTACATGTGCACCTGTCCCCATGGCTTCGCCAGCAGCCTGGATGGCACCCGCTGCCTGGGTGATCTGGGGCCCCAGGGGGCTGGAGGAGGTGAGGGTGGGTCCCCTCTGGCATCCAGGCTCCCTGTCCCGCAGCGTCAGTGCTTTCCTAGACCCCAATCTGGGAGCCCCTCCAACCTTCCATCTCATGCTTTTTAGCTGTTTGGTCTCCTGTGTCAGGTCTCTGCGCTGTGCCTCCTCCTGGAAGCCCACCCGATTGCAACCTCCCACACTCTGACTGGCCGAGGGGGAACGCACCCTCTGGCTCTCACACCTTGTTTTTCTGTCTTGATGGACAGGTGGTCAGGCCTTAGAGGACAGGGCTGCCCAGGAATTGGATGCTGGCGGTGGGGGCTGGGCAGAGTCCTGGTGTGGGGAGAGGGGAGGGCGGTTCCCTAGCGTCACCTCTGGGCCCCTCAGGCTGGGCGTGTAGCAGGCAAGGCTGAGAACGTGTTTGGAGATCAGCCAGTGTGCTGGTGGCCAACTCCAAACTTTCCAGGTCTCCACCTCTGGGGGGCTGTCATGGCCAGCGTGAGGGAGAGGGTACCTTTGGGCACATCCCTTGGACTCTGGGAGCCTTTCTCAGCCACCAAACAGCAGGGGCTGGACTTGAACCAAGTCAAGTTGCCTCCTGGTGCAGGCTTTGGAATCAGCGCCGGGTTCCAACTGCCGGCCGAGCTGCTTGCGGACTCTGTGGCCTTGGGAAAGTGACTTAACCTCTCGGTGCCTCAGTTTCCTCATCTGTAAAATGGGAGATAATAGCCGCACCTAGCTCACGGAGTCGTGCCGAAGATTAAATAAGACACAACTTGCAGAGTGATTTGCGGAGGGCTGGTACACAGTGGGCGCTCAATACACGGTCACAGACACAAAGCGAGGACCGCGGTGAAGTTGAGGCTGTCACCACTTAGCTCGCAGAGGGTGCTTAATACCATGATGGCATCATTTTTGTTAAAATTCTTTTTTATTTAAACTTTTTTTTAAAATAAAATACAGGGTCTCACACTGTCACCCAGGCTGGAGTGCAGTGGCATCATCATAGCTCACTGTAGCCTCCAACTCTGGGGCTCAGGTGATCCTCCTGCCTCAGCCTCCTGAGTAGCTAGAACTACTTGGCTAACTTTTTTTTATTTTTGGAGAGACAAGATCTCACTATGTTGCCCAGGTGAGTCTCGAACTCCTGGCCTCAAGTGATCTTTCCATCGTAGCCTTCCAGATAGTTAGGGTTATAGGTGTGATCTACCGCACCCAGATGCCTGTTAAAACTCTTACATTCTGTCTCTGTCTTCCCTACTTGACCAGCAGTTCTCGTCACTAGGGTTTTTTTTTTTTTTCTCCTACCTTGAGACTTCCTTTTGATGTTAGTTTATTTTTATTTCGAAATTTTTACGGGGGTACGAACGTCTGGGTTACATCTATTGCATTTGTACCACCCGATTCAGAGCTACAAGCATGCCCCTCCCAGCCTCCCCCCGACACACACGCTTTTGCAGCTGTGTAACCTTGAACCGGTTTGTTGACCTCTCCTTGTCTAGGCAGCGCCTTGGAGGAAAGAACCGGGACTCCCACATATGTATCTGGGGGGCCCCCACGTGCATGGGGTGGGGCTGGGGAGGTGGAAACGTTTGCGTATCTTTCCAGCTGGGAGCAGGTTTGGGGCGGCCGCCAGAGGCTCTCCCAGCTGATGGGAGGGGTTTCTCAACTGTGAGCCACCGGCCAAGATTTGTGGGGTTTTAAACCTAAAAATACGCTCTTCTCATCAGAGCCTGAGAAATTGGATCACTGTGTAAAGCCGTTGGACTCCAGGGCATGGTGGGAAGCGGAAGAGCATCCGTGGTTCTCATACATGGGGAGCCTCTGCCTCCTTCTCCCCAGGGGCCCCGAAATTCCCAGCCTTGTAGGTTTCCCTGAAATGCTCAAGGCCAGCAAGTGAGGACAGGCAGCTACAGACCTCACTGTCCCTGCCTGACCTCCTACCAAGGAGGGTGTTCCTCAGTGTGGTTGAATATCTGCAGCGACAGGAATCTCACTACCAGTACCAGGTTTGGATATGGGAACACTTGCTCGGAATGAGCCCAAATCTACCTCCGTGTGATCGTTTGGAAATCTCGGTAACAAAAGATGGCACTGAGTGGGAACTGGCCACGTGCCAGACTTATCACCCGGGCAACACTCTTCCAAGGTGAGGTGGGTGCTCAGAATGTCCCTGGTTTATGGATGGGGAAACTGAGGCACAGAGAGGCAAGGAGACCCGTCCTACAGGCAGCACCGGTGCAGGTGGGGTTTGGATCCAGGTCTGGTAGCTGATGTCCCCCGACGCCCCACCCTGTGCTCATGGGCCCCGCGCTCCGCCCTCCCGCAGACCACCGGGCAGGCACCTGCTTCTCAGCGCTCTTCGGGGGCCGCTGTGCCAGAGAGCTCGCCGGCCACCACACTCGCAGGCAGTGCTGCTGTGACAAGGGCAGGTGCTGGGCGGCTGGGCCAGCCCTGGAGCTGTGTCCCCCTCGGGGCTCTGGTGAGTAAAGCTTGTCTCCTTGGATCGGGGACGCAGAGCAGCTCCAGGGACCCAGCCTCACCCCTGCCTCCTTGCAGAGAAGTTCCAGCGATTGTGCGCCCAGGGGCTCCCCCTGCTGCCTACCCGCCCCGGCCTCTTCCCCGGCCTCCCCAGCTTCGGGTCCAATGGCGCGGGTCCTGGCCTTGGGCTGGCGCGACACGGCCCCCAGGTGTCCGGTGGGCGTGGGGTCCCCAGCCTGGGCCCTGGCAACTCCAACGCTGGTGAGGCCTGAGGCTTTCGGGGAAGGTTCCAAGACGGGGGTGGGGGCCTGGGTCTGAGGAGGGGCTCTGAACGGCAGGGGAGGGGTCCAGGGATCAGAGAGCAGATTGAGGCTTTGCAAGGGGAGTCTGGCCCGGCACACGGGTCTGAGATGGGTCTGGGCTCTGGACGGGGGTCTGAATCGAAGGCAGGACTCTCCGGGACATGGGGGGACAGGGTCCTAGCATCAGAGCGGGGGGGTGGGCCCAGGGGCAAAGCCCAGCCGGCGCTCAGGCGCTCCCAGCAGCCCCACCCGCAGGCACAGCCGCCCTGAACCAGTCCGGTGACATCTGCCGGCATTTCACCAACCTGTGTCTCCACGGCCGCTGCCTGGCCACCCCGTCCAGCTACCGCTGCGAGTGCAGCGCGGGCTACGCCCAGGACGTGCGGGGCGAGTGCGTTGGTGAGCGGCGTGGCCGGGTGGAGGGGGGTGGCCCGTCCTGCCGAGGCTGGAGCTCAGGGTCCTCTGCCCGTAGATGTGGACGAGTGCACCAGCAGCCCCTGTCACCGTGGGGACTGCGTCAACACCCCGGGCTCCTATAACTGCCGGTGTCACCGGGGCTTCCAGGCTACGCTCACCAAGCAGGCGTGCGTGGGTACGGCCGCCGTCCATCCGTCCATCCGAGAGTGGGGGTGACGGTGGGGAGGGCCGAGCCCGGGCTGGGGGGTCGGGTGGGAGGGGCCTCCTGAGTGCTCACCTCCCTGCCCCCAGATGTGGACGAGTGCGCTGTTAATGGTGGCCTTTGCCACCTGGGCCGCTGTGTCAACACGGAGGGCAGCTTCCGGTGTGTCTGCAACGCAGGCTTCGAGCTCAGCAGTGACGGGAAGACCTGCGTGGGTGAGTTGGGGGTTGGCAGGAGGCAGGAGGCTTCTGGGCCCCGCTAACTGCCCTTTATGGCCACTCGAATCTTCGTTTCTCTTCATTTCTGTCCCGTCACCCACCTTCCTCCCTACGATGTCTCCCCTGCTCACCTCTGAGCCCAGCAACCCACCTTAGACCCTTCTCACCTGTCCACGTCGACTCTTGCCTCCTTCCTGAATTCATTCCAACGAATCACAAGACCACGCCAGTAGCCACCTGACCCTGGTCTGAATGAACCAGGTTCCCTCTCCTGTCCCAGGACGTCCCAGAATGGCCTGGACACGGAGAGGGTTTGGGTTCAGGACCTTGGAGAGCGCCCTCCTCTCCGGCTTCCTGTGAGCTATTTTGGGGGGGAATGGGCAGGCCCCCCACTGCTTGTGGGAGCCAGTGGGGGGAACCTCTTGACTCTGCCACCTTGTCTAAGGAGACCTGCCTTAAAATCTCCTCTCCTGCAGAAGGATTTTGTCCTTTCTCCATTCATTCATTTAAAACAAATCTTTTTTAGCATTTTTATCGACGTGTCATTCACAAACCATGAAACTGACCATGTAAAGAGTGCAATGCGACCGGGCGGGGTGGCTCACGCCTGTAATCCTCCAGGAGGCCGAGGCAGGTGGACAGTTTGAGCTCAGGAGTTCGAGACCAGCCTGAGCAAGAGCGAGACCCCGTCTCTATTAAAAAATAGAAACAAATTACTTGGACAGCTAAAAACATATAGAAAAAATTGACTGAGCATGGTGGCACATGCCTGTAGTCCCAGCTACTCGGGAGGCTGAGGCAGGAGGATCACTTGAGCCCAGGAGTCTGAGGCTGCTGTGAGCTAGGATGACGCCACAACACTCTAGCCCGGGCAACAGAGCCAGACTCTGTCTCAAAAAAATAAATAAATAAATAAAATAAAATAAACCCCGTATATCCACCAGTGGTCACACCACAGACTTTCATTCCTCTCTAGTTCTAGGCACTAGGCTAAATTATTTTCGGACTCTGTGGATTTGCCTGTGCTGGGTCTTTGCTATAAATGGGGTCCAACACTATGTGGTTTCTTGTGTCTGGCTTCTCTCCCTTAGCAGTACTGTCCTCGGGGCTCATCCACGTCGCAGCATATGTCAGGGCTTCGTACCTCTTTATGGCTGGGTACTATTCCACTGTGCGAATCGACTCCATTGTGTTTATCTGGTCATCGGCTGATGGGCATTGCGTTCCCGCCACATTTTGCTGTTAGGGATAATGCCATTGTGGAAACATCCATGTACAGATTTTTCCGTGTGCATCTCATTCACGTGTTCCTTTTTTTTCTGTGTATACCAGCCTTTATCGTTTAAAACTGACATCTTGGGGAACAACTAATTTCTTCCTTTAAAATGAGACTATTTTCTTATTAGCTGGCGGGTCTTTTTTTTCCTCTTTCTTTTTTTAAAAACTTGAAATGAGATTCACACAACCTAGATTTAATCACTTAAAAGCGATTGCGTCCATCACATTTAGTGCATTCCCAATGTCATGCAACCTCCACTTCATTTAGTAAAACACGTTTTTTTTTTCGCATTTTTAAATTGTGAAAAAAATATACATAGCATAAAATTTACTTTTTACCCATTTGTAACTGAACAGTCTGTTGGCATTAAGTAGAGTCTCAATGTTATGCAGACACCACCTTGTTTATTCAATTATTTTTTGCATTTTTTATCGTGGCAAATTATATGTAACAAAATATATCATTTTAACCATTACTTTTTTTTTTTTTTTTTGAGACAGAGTCTCATTCTGGTGCTCTGGCTAGAATGAGTTCCATGGCGTCAGCCTAGCTCACAGCAACCTCAAATTCCTGGGCTCAAATGATCCTATTGCCTCAGCCTCCCGAGTAGCTGGGACTACAGGCATGAGCCACTGTGCCCGGCTAATTTTTTCTATATATTTTTAGTTGTCCAGATAATTTATTTCTATTTTTTTTAGTAGAGACGGGATCTCGCTCTTGCTCAGGCTGATCTCGAACTCCTGAGCTCAAACGATCCTCCCGCCTCAGCCTCCTAGAGTGCTGGGATTACAGGTGTGAGCCACCGTGCCCAACCAACCATTTACTTTTTAATTAAAAAAAATTTTTTTAAGAGACAGAGCCTCACTCTGCTGCCCAGGCTGGAGTGCAGTGGCATCATCATAGCTCACTGCAACCTCAAACTCCTGGGCTCAAGTGATCCTCCCACCTCAGCCTCCTGAGTACCTGGGACTAAAGGCTCGCGCCACCACATCTGGCTAATTTAAAAACAATTTTTGTAGAGATGGGGGTCTTACTGTGTTGCCCAGGCTGGTCTCAAACTCCTGGCTTCAAACGATCCTCCAGCCTCAGTCTCCCAAAGTGCTGGGATTACAGGTGTGAGCCACCGTATCTGGCCAATTTTTACTGTTTTTAAATGAACTATTCAGTAGCATTAAGTAGATTCCCAATGTTGTGCAACCGCCACCTCGTTTCTTCAACTTTGAGCAAATATTTATAGAGCACCTACTGTATGACAGGACTGAAGACACATCTGAGTAAGGCAGCCCTGGCTGTGCCCCAGGGAGCTCGCATCTCAGCAGACAGACTAACATACAAGCAAATGATACAAAATGTGACATTTTGACCATTTATAAGCAAACATAGTCACAGACAACCTCAGCTTGTGTGGCCCCCACGCCCCAGGAAGGGGGTCTTGGGGTGCAGAGCTCAGCCCTGGGGCCCGGAGGAGTGAGCGGGAGGGTCCCAGTGTGGACCTGGCACCCAGCCTTCTCCTGGTGGGTGTCCCCAGACCACAACGAGTGCGCCACCAGCACCCTGTGTCGCAACGGCGTGTGCTTGAATGAGGACGGCAGCTTCACGTGCCTCTGCAAACCTGGCTTCCTGCTGGCGCCTGGTGGCCGCTACTGCGTGGGTGAGGCCCAGGGACAGTGGCGGGGGCGGGGGAGACTGGAGGGGGAGGATGAGCAGAGGGATGGGGTGAAGAGAGGAGGAGAAGGGGAGGGGGTGGGGACCCATCTCAGTGCCACCGCGGCCCCCCAGACATCGACGAGTGCCAGACCCCGGGCATCTGCGTGAGCGGCCACTGCACCAACACCGAGGGCTCCTTCCGCTGCCAGTGTCCGGGAGGGCTGGCGATGGGCGCGGACGGCCGCGTGTGCGTGGACACCCACGTGCGCAGCACATGCTACGGGGCCCTTGAGCAGAGCTCCTGTGCCCGCCCCTTCCCCGGCACCGTCACCAAATCCGAATGCTGCTGCGCCAGCCCTGACCACGGGTTTGGGGAGCCCTGCCAGCTGTGTCCTGCCAAGAACTCCGGTGAGCATCTGGCTGCCGCGTCTCCACCCGACCCGCCTCCTTCAGTCCTTGCCCGTGATGGGAGGGCCTTGGATTTCATGGGGCGGGGGCTTCTCTCTGCTGGGGGGCCTTCCCCAGGAAGAGGCTAGAGGGAGTTACTCTCCTGGGGTGGGTGGGGCACACCCTAGTCCCGGACTCTAGCTCAAGACCCAGGGGCCGTGTCCCTGGCCATGGCTCAGATCCTGCAATGGCCAAGCTCCCTGACTCATGTCCCTACGCCCCTCCGTCCCCAGCCGAGTTCCAGGCGCTCTGCAGCGGTGGAGTTGGCATCACTGCGGACGGTCGCGGTGAGTGGGGCCCCAACCCCCCCAAACAGGGGTCAGCACGCCACTGCCGTGGTGTCGGGACGGTGGTGGTTGGGGACTGTACGAGTCTGTTCGAGCTGCGTAACAAAGAGCCCCAGACTGGGCGGCTTCAACCACAGAAATATCTTCTCTCCCGATCCTGGAAGCCAGAGGCCCCAGATCAAGGTGTGGGTGGGGTGGTTCCTTTCCAGTGCCGTCAGGGCGACAATTGTTCCAGGCCTCTCCCCTCGCTTCCGGTGGTTGCTGGCAATCTTCGGCATTTCTTAGGGTGTGGAAGCATCACCCCAATCTCCCTGTGTGTGTGTGTGTGTGTGTGTGTTTGCGTGTGTAGCTATGTCCAAATTTCCCCTTTTATAAAGACTCCAGTCATATTGGATTAGAGCGGGCCCTGATGACCTCATTTGAACTTGATCACCTCTGTAAAGACCCTGTCTCCAAACAACGTCACGTTTGGAGGGCCTCGGGTTTAGGATTTCAATATATGAACTTCGGGCAGACATATCACAGCCGCAGCAGACAAAGGAGGTGGACATAGATAAAGCAGGGCTTCCTTCCCGATTTCTTTCCCTCCTGAGCCCTGTTTTTTGTTGAATCCACTCTGCAACCTTCCTCCCTTGAGAGTCTCCTAGTCCCCACCGGGAACAGGCAATCCCCGCCGGGACCTCTTTGGCCAGCAGGTCTCAGCCCCAAGCGCCTCATCTGGAAAGGAAATTCACCATGTGTGTTTCCTTTCGCCTGTTGGCCGATGCGATAGAGAAACATGTGCGCATGCGCCTGCGATCTTGCCCGCGCATGCCCCGTCCCTTCTCCTGAGCAGAAAGAAAAGGGGTTGGGGATACAGCCCCGTTTTCCGCCGACTGCTGGGCCATCGGGGCGGGGCAGAGGCCCGACTCCCCAGAAAAAGCATATTCTGGAGCCAGGCTGCCAGAGTTCGAATCCTGGCCCTGCTATCTCCTGACTGAACAACCCTTGGGCAAGTTGCTTACCTTCTCTGTCTCTGATTTGTTGTAAAGCAGAGATGACAGCAGGGCCCATTTTGGCCGCGCTGTGAAGACTAAACGAGTTTATATATTTAATGTATGTAGAGCAGCGCTCGGCGCAAGCACTCTGTCATATTAGCAATTGTGATTGTTTTTATTTTTATGACGGTGCCACTGTACAGACGTCTGCTCCACAGGTTCCAGACTGGGGGCGTTTGCTCCCCCCGCCCCACAAGGGTCATTTGGCAATTTCTGGAGAAACATTGAGGGGGGTCCTACTGGAATCTCGTGGGTGGAGGCCAGGGATGCCATCGACATTCTGCAGCGCACAGAACCGGCGGAGAGGGCTCCAGCCCCAGATGTCGGCGGTGTCCGGGCTGAGACACCCTGGTTTAGAGGGAGACGAGGCAGGCTCTGGGCTGGAGCTCTGGCCTGGGACGATCAGGCTTCTAGAGACCCCTGGTGACACCGTCCTCCTTCCGCAGATATCGACGAGTGTGCTCTTGACCCTGAGGTCTGTGCCAACGGCGTGTGTGAGAACCTTCCGGGCGGCTACCGCTGCGTCTGCAACCGGGGTTATGAGGCCGGCGCCGAGGGCAAGACCTGCGCAGGTGAGCGTGCCAGTGGGTGTGGTGGGCAGGTGGCCTCTCCCGCCGCAGACGCCCACCCCTCTCTCCCGCCCCACTCTGCAGATGTGGACGAGTGTGCCCTCGGCAGCCTCCTGTGTGACAACGGGTGGTGCCGGAACAGCCCCGGCAGCTACAGCTGCTCCTGCCCTCAGGGTTTCAGCTTCCTGCAGGACACGGAGACCTGTGAAGGTACAGGGTCCCGGGCACGCAGGAGTTTGCGCACACACACACACACACACACATGCACACTTGGGCACACGCTAAGTGAGGTGTGTACACACGTGGGTGCATACGTGCTCAAAGACTCTTACGTGTATACTGTATTCACACACACACATTTGCACACCGAAATACACACGCTGCATGTGGCGTGTATCCACAGGCGTGTGTATGCACATCCTCAGACATGCATTCTGCATGCGATGCGCACACAGACACACACCCACTCAGGCTGCACGCAGTGCGTACATGCACAGGCGCACACATACGATCAGACAGATGCTGTGCGTATACAGACGGTCACACACTTGCAGATACTTGCATGGACACCTGTATTCACACACACATTCACACACACACTCAGGGACACGCACGTGCTCACATTCACACAGCCATGCTTTCCACACTTGCGCTCACAGCCACACACGGTTGCACACACTCAGAGGCACACCCTTACACGCACATTCATACATCCACACGCGTGTGCAATGTCGACACTCAGTTACGCGCGGACGTGCACACACGCCCAGCCACCCCCACGCCGCTACACACTCACAAGCACATGCACTCAAAGGCAGCGTGTACTCGGGGCCTCGCACACACTTTGGCTCACGGTCACACCCACGCCCTCCCGCACATTTGCACACTCACACTCACGCAAGCGCACACACCGCCATCGCCCACACACACTCTGTGGCAACGTCCTTGCACTCAGACATGTGCACACTCACACCGACCACTGCGCACACACGCTAGCCCGTCTGAGACCTCCTGTCCCCAGCGCTTGTTCCCGCAGAGCGTCCGGGCTGCCTGCCTCTCCCCTCCCATCCCAGTGTGACTTCTGCCCCTGGTGACACCAGTGCCCTCCTTGTGTCCCTCTCAAATCCCATTGTGCTCATTCTCTGCAGCCACTGAGGCCCAGCTGCCTGCTCCCGCCTCCTCAGCCGACCCCCTGCCACAGCTGGGTTTCCTCCTCTGTCTCACTCTTGTCCTCTCTTGTGCCCCAACCCCCTTGAGAGTCATGGTTTCCCATGTGCACGCTCACGGGACCTGCCCATCAGCATTCACGTGTGGAGGCTGCAATACTTCTATTTGTAACCTGGATTATGCATAGGTGGCCCTCCACACGCTCGGGTCCCAGGTCTGCAGATTCAGCCAACCTCACATTGAAAATACTTGGAAAAAAAACCCCAGGAAAAATAATAATACGACAGTTACCAATAATGCAAATAAGTCTGGACACAGGGGCTCACACCTGTAATCCCAGCACTGTGGGAGGCTGAGGCAGGAGGATCGCTTGAGGCCAGGAGTTTGAGACCAGCCTGGGCAACAAGCAAGACCCCATCTCCACAAAAATTTTAACAATTAACCAGGCGTGGTGGCGTGCGCCTGTAGTCCTAACTACTTGGGAGGCTGAGACAGGAGGATCACTTGAGCCTGAGAATTTGAGGCTGCTATGAGCTATGATGGCACCACTGCACTCCAGCCTGGGCAACAGAGCAAGACCCTGTCTCTTTAAAAAAAAAAAATACACGGACACCCAGATGGTGTCAGAGAATTGGTCCACGTGGGGAAAAAAATCCCACACATCCATTCGCTGAAGTGTTCTGTGCTATGTTCAAGGTCAGAGTAGGAAAAACAGTTTGGCTTTCCTGTCTCTTGCGGTGCGCACACATGGCTCTCTGAGCACATGCTTGCTCGCGTGCACATTTGATTCTTGTGCTCTCTGCACTGCATGTAGCTGAGTGCACCCGCGCTACGGGCTGCAGCAGCCCCTGGGAGAGGAGGGGCGCCGGCCAGGTGAAGCCCCTCTTCCTGAAGCTCGGGACCTGGTGGGGGGCTGTTCCCACAGACATCGACGAGTGCCTGTCCAGCCCGTGCGTGAGCGGGGTGTGCCGGAACCTGGCCGGCTCCTACACCTGCGAGTGCGCCCCCGGCAGCCGGCTGGCGCCCTCTGGCACTGTGTGTCTGGGTGAGTGGCCCCCGGAGCCCTGCAGACTTCCAGAGGCTGGGCGTCTGTGAGTCGGGGCACAGGTGTGGGCCCGGCAGGTGAGACAGGCGACCCGTCCCCCTCCCTGCAGACAGCACGAGAGGCACCTGCTGGCTGAAGATCCAGGACAGCCGCTGTGAGGCGAACCTTCAGGGAGCCACCCTGCGCTCCGAGTGCTGCGCCACCCTGGGGGCCGCCTGGGGGAGCCCCTGCGAGCTCTGCGAGACCGGTACCGTCTGTCCGTTCGCCCGCGGGAAGCCCTGGGTGGATGCAGCGGTCCCCCCACCGCCGGGGACGGCTGGGCACGGTGACTTCTCCCTCCTCTCCTGTTCTCCCAACCGCAGACCCTGCCTGCGCCCGTGGCTTCGCCCGCGTGAAGGGCCTCACCTGCGAAGGTAAATCCTGCCCCGCTCCTGAGCCCACACACGGGCAGGTGCATGCCGTGGGCGTTCCAGGGGCCCCTCCCTGGAGTCTTCTGAGATTGAAAAGGAAGTTCCCCCTGGAAGGGACGCTGGCTACCCACCCACCTACCTCCCCAAGGACGACCTGGGCTCCCTGGAACCCCAGGGGAGCGGCCAGCCGGCACCGTCCAGCTCTCCTCCTTGCCTCCCACTGCCCAGATGTGGACGAGTGCGAGGCCTTCCCCGGGGTCTGTCCCCACGGCCACTGCCTCAACACCGCCGGTTCCTTCCGCTGCGAGTGTCCCGCGGGCCTGACTTTGGACGCCACTGGCCGGCTGTGTGTGGGTGAGTCCGGGCGGGGTCCGCGCACGGGGCCCCCTGCCCTTCCTTCGAGTCTTCCAGCCCCAACGACGAGAGACCCCTGCTAGGAGCAGGGGGATTTAGAGGATCCTCCCGCGGGACCCTCCACCTCCAGTTGGCCTGTCTTAAGACATTTGGTTTATGCAGTCATCACTGCTCGCCGAGAATTTAACTGCACCCCTATGTGAGTCTCATTGTAAATGGTAAAATCTCATGAAATAATATCTACCACGTTTGTTTCTTCTCTGGATTAGAGGACGAAGCCCCTCTGGTATCTGTGTGCAGATGTTAGGCGTGGTGGCACGTGCCTGTAGTCCCAGCTACTCGGGAGGCTGAGACAGGAGGATCCCTTGAGCCCAGGAGTTGGAGGCTGCAGTGATTATGATGATGCCACTGCACTCCAGCCTGGGGACAGGGCAAGACTCTGTCTCAAAAAAAGAAAAGTTATTATTATTGAGGTGTTTCGGTGGGATGATAGCGAATTTTAGTGTGAAGAAGTCACTGCCCATCCACCTATGTTGGGAAGAAGGTGTCACATGGGAGTTGCTGGGTGGGACGCTGCCTTGCAACGGGCACAGTGTGGCAAGGGTGGGACCTGGCGACTGTCCCTTTGCGCAGACACGAGGTTGGAGCCGTGTTTCCTGCAATGGGACGAGGACGATTGTGGGGCCCCTCTGCCTGGCAAGTACCGGATGGACGTCTGCTGCTGCTCCGTCGGCGCCGCGTGGGGAGCTGAGTGCGAGTCCTGCCCAGAGCCGGAGTCCCCGGAGTTCGCCAGCCTGTGTCCCCAGGGTCTAGGTTTTGCCAGCCAGGACTTCCTGTCTGGCCGGCCGTTCTATAAAGGTGCGGTTTTGGGTAAGAGGACGGGGCCCCTGGAAGGACACGGCGGGACACGACACAGCACAGCCCAGAGCGGGGACATGTGTTGGGACACAGGGGACATGGGAAAATTCTGGAACTGAGAACCCAGGGAGGGCTTGATTTGTGGCTTCCGAGCTTCGGGATGTCAGGGTGGTTTGACGCCAATTTATGCTTCCGCGCCCCAGATGTGAACGAGTGCAAGGCGTTCCCCAGCCTGTGTGCACACGGCACATGCCGCAACGTGGTGGGCAGCTTCCGCTGCTCCTGCGCGGGGGGCTTCGCCCTGGACGCCCAGGAAAGGAACTGCACAGGTAGGCGCCTCCCTCCGCCTCTTGGAGACGCGGCAACGCTTGCAGGGTCGGGGTCTCAAATCAGACATGGAGACAAGCCTAATTCTTTAGCACCTCTTGCGCCTGCCTGTGTGCTGTGTGACCCAGGGCAGGTCACTGCCCTCTCTGGGCTGCAGGGATCCCGACTGCAAAAGGAGGGGCTGGCAAAGGTGATCTCCAGGGGCCTCCAGGCTGTGAGGAAATTCCCTGCTTTTGGTGTTCAGTTGAGGTCCCTCTACGTCCCCAGCTCTTTTGAGCATCTTAGGGCTTCTGTGCGGCCCCTCGTGTCTGCAGACCTGGAGACCCCAACGCGCCCCGCATGCCTTGGTCTGTGCCCCCCTCATGCCCACAGACAGGGACCCCTCGGCCTGTGCCCCCTTGTGCTGCACATACGTCCCCCCGGCCTCCACGCCCTCTCCCGACAGACATCGACGAGTGCCGGATCTCCCCAGACCTCTGCGGCCAGGGTGCCTGTGTCAACACCCCGGGCAGCTTCGAGTGTGCCTGCTTCCCCGGCTTCGAGAGCGGCTTCACACTCATGAAGAACTGCATGGGTCGGCGGCTGCGGGCCAGGGGCGGGGCGGGCGTGGAGGGGAGGGTGGGTGGGGATGTCACCGTGCAGACATGGGCAGAGGGGCTGCGACCGACTGAGACACGGAGAGTCCGGGTGCCACTGGGCGTCATCCTCAGGACAGAGTCCCAGGGACAGAGGTCTAGGAGTGACCGGCACACTGCGGGTGGGCGAGGTCTCCCAGGGAGGGCGTAGCAGCCTAGGGTTAGGGTTAGGGTTGGGGTTGGGGTGAGGTAAGGGTTACGGTTGGGGTGAGGGTT
>CAUYSK010088117.1:0-28844 GCA_963575035.1 Avahi laniger | reverse complement strand
CTGCAGCCTGGTAACTTTTTGGGTTGTCTCCCCACCTAGAGCTCCTGGAGGGAGGCCTGTTCATATCCATCTCTGTAAGTGTTCTTAGGGCACTGGAACTAAGACTTCCAGAGCAACGACTGACTACAGCTGGGATAGTTTTAAACTATTATCGGCTGGGCGTGGTGGCTCACGCCTGTAATCCTAGCTATCTGGGAGGCCGAGGCCGGTGGATTGTTTGAGCTCAAGAGTTCGAAACCAGCCTGAACAAGAGCGAGACCCCGTCTCTACTAAAAATAGAAAGAAATTAATTGGACAGCTAAAAATATATAGAAAAAATTAGTCGGGCATGGTGGCGCATGCCTGTAGTCCCAGATACTCGAGAGGCTTAGGCAGGAGGATTGCTTGAGCCCAGGAGTTTGAGGTTGCTGTGAGCTAGGCTGACGCCATGGCACTCTAGCCCGGGCAACAGAGTGAGACTCTGTCTCAAAAAAAACAAAACAAAACTATTATCACTTACTCCTATATTCTTGCGGTCCCGAACCCCAGGCCACGGCCTGTTACCTATCCGCAGCCTATTAGGAACCGGCGCTTCAGTGCCTGAGCTCTGCCCCTGCCCCCTTCAGTTGCGGAAATATTGTCTTCCATGAAACGGCCTCACAGCAGGAGGTGAGCGGCGGGTGAGCAAATCTTCATCTGTATTTACAGACACTCCCCGTCACTCTCATCACCACCTGAGAGTCACTCTCACCCACCCCCCAACCCTTGTCCGTGGAAAAACTGTCTTCCATAAAACCGCTCCCTGGTGCCAAAAAGATTGGGGACTGCTGATATATTCCACTTCTTCCAACCAGTTTAATGGTCATTAGAATCTTTGTGCTGTTCTCCTACTGCTAGGGGAGGCCAGCAACAGTGGGTATCTGTACAACTGTGCAAGACTCTCTATTCAGGGAAGGACTGTGGATTGGAAGACTTAATACTGTTAGGATGGTAATACTACACAGAGCAATTTACAGATTCAATGAAATCCCAAAATACTTCATGTTAAAATTAGGGAAGATGCTCACCAAACCTCCAGATCTACTTACACATTTACAGAAAACAGAGGAATAGAGGGAAAAAAGTCAAACACACTATGAGAAAGTACATCGCAATCCAGGATAGAAAACATCTACAAGACAAAAGACCTGGTTTCTCCAACAAATCAATGGCAAGGGGATTAAAAAAAAAAAGAGAGATGGGGAAATTTTCCAGAATAACAACTATAAGAAATGGGTGGACCACATTGGGATGGATAATAATTCAAACAGGCTAACTGTACAAGGACCTGTTTGAGAAAAATTAACAAGAATTCCTTAATATCTCCTAATATATATTCCAAAGTCAAATTTGAATATGGGAACATTCAAATTTGGACTGAGTATTAGATGATATTGAGGAATTGTTATTCATCTTTGTTAGGTGTGGTAAGTGGTGGTTTATGTGAAAAAATAGAAGATCTTTATCAGGTAGATAGGTACTGATGAGTAAAATTACACATGACTGACATTTGCTTAGAACATTCCTAACAACGTGGTGTGGGAGACTGGGAAGTGGTTAAGGATTGTCAAAGCTGGACGATGGTGACTGGGTGCTAATTATACCACCCTCTGTGCTTTTCTAATATGAGCAGATCATCATACGGTATCATGATTAACAAATTAAATTATCTAACTTAGAAAATTATCATTTCTGATTTAAATGCTGGTGAGGGTATAGTTCCTCCAGGTATCATGTTTAACATACTAAATTATCCAACCTAGGAAATCATAATTTTTGGTAAATACTGGCAAGGGTATAGTGAAAATGGCACATGTAGAACCACTGATGGCAGTAAAAACTACTGTGATATCAAGAGACGTTAATACATACCAAGAGCAATACAAATATGCAAATCTTAGCCCAATATTCCTACATGTGTGAATCTACCAAAACAAAATAACCTAAAAGAGGAAAAGATTTGCAGTGTACTGTCATTTAAATAGTGATGATTAGAGATAATAACAGACTAGCTGCTAAATATGAAGAACACGCTACGTTCCAAGAGCTATGTTAAATGCTTTATATACATTATTCTTCTCTAAACAACCCTTTGAAGACTGTATTACCCATTCACTTGGCACAGATGAAGAAAGCAAGTCCCCAAGATCACCCCACTAGGAAGTGGCAGAGCAGGAAATCGGGTCTGGCTGGCTCCAGGGCCCACACTCTCCAGTCCTATGCTAAATTGCTCTGAAATCCAAATGTCAGGCAATAAGGATGTTTAATTAAATTATCATACCTCTACTGGACAAACACTGCATAATTAACAAGTATATTCACGAAGCCAAGCAACATGGGAACATGTTAAGTGAATAAAATGCAAAATGAAAACTGTCTATGAGGGCACCTATGAAATATATATATGTGGAAGATATACATGTGGAAAAGCTTGGCAAGAAAAATACACAAAATGAAAATCGTGTTGTATCACAAGGAAGATCTCCCAATTATGGGCATGTGGTTACTTATTTTTATTAAAAAATTGAAGGGAGGGTAATTTGAATCACTGATGGAACCAAGGCATTTTGGTAGCAGTATTTCCATAAATAGTGCAAACCATCAGGTTCTTCAAATAAGTTTTTTTCTTCTTCTTTGGAACTCCACCAAAAGAGGAAGAAATATTCCTCTTCTCCTCCCCCAAATATTTTTCCAATGACCTCTGTGCTAGGCATTCACCTACTTTGATCAGGAAGCAAGAATTATCCTATAGTTTCCTCTTATAGCCGCTGCAGAGTAAAAGGTTACAAGATGAATGCCTTAAACCACAAGAGAAAAAAAAAAAAAAAAGACAACAGCTTAAACGAATCTACGAAGGATTGTTTCATGATTGAGTTTCTCTCTGAGTCTTGTGAAATCGTCTTGCAGGTCATTCGTTATTAGTATGACTGAAAAAAAGCACCAGAAAGCAGGAGATGCACTCTTCATCTTATCATGGTCCTGCCCAGGCACATCCTAACTGCATGTACCAGACTGCTAATCGCCTCGAAATCCCACTCCAAGCCCAGCATCCTACACTCACTTTTCTCCTCCTCCGCTTCAGCTTCCCAGGAAAGACACATTCGACTGGCTCCCAGAGACAAGTTCGCTGTGTGATTATGGACGTGGAAGTGCTTTGGAATCCATGAAATGCTGATTAAAAACCTGATACGTGCCCTTGTGTGTTTCTTTTGCCATAAATGAATTCCAGAGATGTTCCTTGGGGAGGGAGGGAAAAAAATCCCAACTAACTAGATCCCAGGTTATTTTAACTGCCAGAACCGGGGTTGCCATAAATAATCAACTTTTTATGACAAAGCTTCTGTACCTGCCTTGGGGATCATTATCACCTGAAAAAAGCAGTAACCTGTGAGCCAAACCACATGACCAGTTGTGATTCTATGTGGTATTCGTCAGTACCTGTCACCAAGATAACAGCTTAATCTTAAAAAGGGGAGGTAAGAATATTTTAGAGAGGGCCCTTCAAGAGGCTCCCCTTTAAAAAGCTAAACAAAGAGAAAAGGTCTTGAGGAAAGAACAAAAACAGAAGGAGCCCGAGAGCCAGCTGGAAGAGAAGGCTGTGCCAAAGCCACCAATCCTCCAGGGACTTAGTGCAACTTTTGTCGAAGATTATGGCAAAGCTACTGTTTCAAAGCCTCTGGACATCAGAGGGAAAAACACAAGAGACAGTTTGCTGAACGGAGAGCTTTAAACAATTCAAGTTCAAACAAACAGAATTCCAGGAATTAGGAAGAGAGGAAATTGCAAGGTGCTTTGCAAACCACTGCAAAGAAAAAGATGTTTAACATTTAACTATTAAATGTCAGCAATAAAAATGGAGATTTTGTTGTGAGGGTGTTTATTCTGGAGGGGCAAGGTTGGTAAGAACACAAGGGAATAATGGTAACAGTAATTGTAAATAAATGGTGGTATAAATAGCAGCCAGGCTTTTTCGATCACTTGTTAGGGGCAGCATTGTGCTGCGTGCTCTGTAAGCTCATCTCCTTTAACCCCCATGACAACTCTTGGAGCTCAGTCCTACCGATGACTCCCCTTATAGATGAGGAAACTGAGATGCAGACAAGCTCCACAATTTCTTTGAGGTCACAGTGACAGCACTATGAGTCAAACCCAGATTCGCTTAAAAGCCCTGGCTTTGAATTTTTTACACACAAGGATATAATTACTAGGTCTCACAGATCAATACTATTTTGGGGGATTATCGACAATTATAAAGTTCAGAGCTGATGGCCAACTTGGTCAGCATTCTGCCTCCTTGCCTTCCGTCCTAAAGATAAAATGAACGAACTACTAGCGGGTCCATTTTAGTAACTGTGGATGTTTTCTGGAAAAGGATTAGGATAATCTGGGGAGTTTTTCTTTATTTATGGTCCATCATTATTAAGAGCTAATTATACACCAGAATTCTCAGAGCAAAATAACTTAGTGGCACCACTGTTTGAAGATTTTTTTAACAACCCAAGTGTTCACTTGTAAAAAGAATGAGGAAACTCTGTGAGGTGACAAGGTCAGGGTTACACAGCCAGCTAATTATTGAACACTGTTAGGAACCAATATGCTGGAATCTAGCACTCCGAGTCTAAATTCTGACTCTGCCACTCATTTGCACTGGGACCCTGGGTGAGTGAGTAAATCTTTCTGAGCCTCAGTTTCCTCACCTATAAAACGGGGTTGAAAAGAGTGCCTCCTTCACAGGGCTGTCGTGACAACCGCATGAGATGACACGTGGATGGCGCAAGGCACAGTGCTGGGCACAGGCAGCGTCAGCTTCTATTCCCGGCACAGCCCACAAAGTAGCCACGCCATTGCATGCACGAGGACCTCTGCACTTCATGCCACATTCTTCACAAGCTACAGAATAGTCAGGAGTGGAAGGAGCTCTAAGATGACATTTACAAAAGCACCAGTTTAGGAACCTTGCCCACCTTGAGACCTCTCTTTTCCCCAAACCATAGTCAGTGGTCAAGAAGAGGGAAATAATCTCTATGTTCTTTTCTGCCAGGATTTGGATATTTGACAAATGCTTATGACATGATGGCAGTTTTTCTGACACATTCCATTAGAACCTTAGAGACCCATCATCAGTACCAGACAGGCAGCAGTGCTTTCTGTTTGTTTGCTTTTATTTGTGATGCTGTTGAGAATCGACTAAAACTGTTGCTCTTGATTATCACAGGACAGCAACTCAGTGAGGCCTCATTTTATAGGCTTAACAGAATACAACTACTCCGTTCAAGATTGCTGTGTTATTGGCACCTGGAGTCAATTATTAAAGAGCTTCGAGAACAAGCAGCTCATGCCACAGTGCATTCTGGGGCTCTGGCTTGCTCAGCATTGGTTCCTCTCTCTTCTGGCAACAGCTCTGCAAGTTTATTTCGGAAAACTGTCCCTCCCCAACTCTGAGTGCTTATGGTTTCAGTGGAACTGAGTCCACTATCAGTCTCCTTGGGAGTACCTGTCATTCAGAACTGACCAATCAGCAACCCCTTCCTTCTGGTCATAGTGAATGGTTCAGGAAGAGGCATGAGAACCAGGCTTGGGAGTTTTGCAAAAAGAACTGGGCAAGAAAGCACCCCTAAGTTAGAAGGTGGTAAGCTTGGCACCAGCTGCTAGTTGTCATCTTTCCACCAGGAGGGGAGAGCATATTTGAGAATGAAAACAACAAAGAGAAATAAAAGCTGAGAGGCAAAGAAAGAAAGAGATTCTTAAGCACCTGGATCCAGCCTGAAGCCAGGGACTCCTGGATTTTTCTGTTAGATGAGCATAAATTCCCTTTTGCTTAAAGGAATTTGAGTTGTGTTTCTGCCACTTGCAACTGGAAGAGTTTTGATTCAAATATATACAAAAGAGTCTCTATCACATAAACGAGCACTTGCCTTCCTATTCTCTTGTATTGTTCAAGATTTATATTATATATCAAGTCCTGCTTCTCTCAACAAGATTGTTAAGCTCTTTGCAACCAGGATACAAGGATGATAATCTATTGATTAAAGCAACATTTTTTTTTCTTTTTTTTGCCAAAACCAAAGTTAGGATGGCTTAGGAGTCATTTCTTAACAATACCAAAGAGAAGAAAGTAGGAAAACATCAAGCATGTTTCATAGGTGAGCTTTTGGAGGCTGATGGCAGGAGGAATCAGGGATCTCTTGAGTGTCTAAAGCTACCTCCAAAAGCTTCATTTGTCTGGTTGCCCACTCCTGAGCTTCCCACCACCCTGTACTTCACTAGCTCAGCAGATAGGAAAACCCCTACCAAAGTTTCAGGCTAAAGGTCTTCTAATTAGAAGTATGAAGACTCACTCTTTGTCACCTGGTGGTACCAATAAATCTGTTTTTTTTCTTAGATGAAAATTCACTACCCCAAATCCTCTTCATATACCAACTCTGGCCACATTTGAATAGGGTAATTTGAAGTGTTTTAAAAAGTGGGTTGTGTTTTTTTTTGACAAAAAATATACTTCCATATTTCACATTGTATACCAGCATAAATGTCAAATGGATCAAAGATTTAAATGTAAATATGAAAACATAAAAGTATGCAAAGAAGATGGGCACATTCCCTAGTATAGGGAAGACTTTTCTAACTATGACTCAAAGTTCAGAAGCCGGAAAAGATTGACATATTTCTTATCATAAAATATAAAAAGATAAAATAACAAGTTAAAAAAACCCCTTCTACATGGCAAACAACACAACCACAAAAATATAAGCAAAGACAAATGACAAACTTGGAAAATATATTTACAATTCATATCAGGAGCTCTAGTCTCCATAATATATAAAGTCTTCCTAGAAATCAAGAAGCAAAGGACCAAGAACCCTGTTTGTACAACTGTGGTTATATTGTATTAAAACATTCACAAGGAGCAATGCCAATTATTCCGCATGAAGATTTTTTTTTTTTTTTTTGAGACAGAGTCTCACTCTCTTGCCTGGGGCGAGTGCCATGGCGTCAGCCTAGCTCACAGCCACCTCAAACTCCTAGGCTCAGGCAATCCTACTGTCTCAGCCTCCCGAGTAGCTGGGACTACAGGCATGCGCCACCATGCCCGGCTAATTTCTTCTATATATATTTTTAGCTGTCCAATTAATTTCTTTCTATTTTTTTTTTTGGTAGAAGTGGGGTCTCACTCTTGCTCAGGCTGGTCTCGAACTCCTGAGCTCAGAATGATCCGCCCACCTCGGCCTCCCAGAGAGCTAGGATTACAGGCGTGAGCCACCGCGCCAGGCCGGTAAACAGCTTCTTGCAAGCTTACCTCAAATGGCTTAGTTGCAGAGGTTTATGGTTCTAAAATGGGAAGACAATCATCTTGGGTCAAACCCAGACCCATAGAACTGAATTCGTTCCCCTGCAGTTTTGACTGCTTGCTCACATCTAAATAGACTGTGGCAAATGGTGGTTAGATTTGGTAACTCTTGGCACTTTGCTAGAATCTATCCTGAAACATTTGTTGCAGTTTCTGTGCACTCATATTACTGAAAACTACACACCTGCTGTGTGCGGGTAAGGGGAAACTCCCCCTTTTCCTCAAAGGTTCACTGAAAGATCAACTCACAATTAAGGCAGATTAATAAAAGAAAGATGTTTATTTACTGTGTGCACAGGGAGAATCACAGAGTGAATACCCAATACCCCAATGAGATCTAGATACTTTTATACACTCATTTTACAGGGGAAGTGGAGATGAGGAATATATATAATTTTGTTTAGGGGCAACAAATGGTTACTGGAGAAGATTAATGGATGGGGGAAACAGATTGTCTTATAAATGATTCTCTTTGCGATTAAATCAACCTTGAGAGACAGTTATTATATTTAAAATGATGTGGAGGCATCCTAGCACTTTGGGAGGCTGAGTCAGGAGGATCGCTTGAGCCCAAGAGTTTGAGGTTACAGTGAGCTATGATCATGCCACTGCCCTCATGCCCAGGCAACAAAATGAGACCCTGTTAAGTTAATAATAATCATAATAATAATAAAATGATTTGGGCCAGGTCTGGTTGCATTCTTCATTTTCTTTTCTGCAATATAGGGGGATAACAAGGAAGGGAAGGGAAGTCAATTGTTCTTTTGATGGGTTCATCTGTTTATGCAGTTAGAGGGACAGCCCCTTCCAAGGGCCTGTTGATCTCTAAGGGCCTTTAATTCAAAATACTCTTTATATGAAGAAGTCATATTTTGGGGTGAAATTTCCTGAACTCCTTCAGCTGGAAAAGAAGGCAGGCTCTGAGGGAAAAAATGGTATGGTTCAACATTTATTCTCTTATCAACTAATGGTAAAACCTGCCCTGTGCAATGAAAGGTGATATGGTCTGAATACTGCTAAAGATGATTGATATTAGGGGGCCATGATAGTTATGAGAGGCAAAATATCCATGGAGTTTAAGAGCTCTCGAATCAGGCAAATTCAGAGTTTGAATCCTTGCTCTAACACATGCTAATATGGATGATTTATATTAGCTTTCTGAGCCATTTCCTTACTGGAATATGCTGGGAGAATTTAATGAGACAATGTATATAATGTTAGCAGATAGTGACCACATGATAAATCTTACCTATTATTATTCAACTATGCTTTTTTTTCTCACTTTCATCACTACCACACAATTTTGCCACCCTCATCCCAGATACTCAGTATCACTTCAGACTCCATAGCCTCACAACCCACCCTCCGGTGCAGCGTCCTGTTTGTCCTGGAGAGTGATTCCCATGATTTAAATCTCTCTTCCCTAACACCTTACCTGCTTTTGATTGAATCCCTTAGGAGGATGCTTCCTTTTACATAGCAGTTGCGTCTACTATTTAGCAGAGGTGACCTCTTTCAGTCTTATTTCTTTAATTGTAAAATTAAAATGATGATATTAGCTTCTTCATACAGTTATTGAGAGGATTAACTGAGTTAATCCATGTAAAGTTTTAGCACAGTGCCTGGTCTAGGGAGTCCTCTGTAAATGTCGATTGCTTCTATTTCTGAATATTTGTCAAAACAAGATAGTGATGATATTAGCAGAAAGGTTTCCACAGACAAAGGTTGAGGTAATGAATCTTTTCCCTCCAGCAAAGGATTTGAAACTAGAGGGATGGTGATGAATAGCAGCAGATAGGGCACCTGGTTTCCGGGTGAAGGAATGGCTCTCAGGTTTCTGCAGTTCCCCCTGGGGATATGCAGCCCTGAGTGACACCACCTGCTTCAAGTAAAGATTTTACCAGGCTCTAGAAGGTTCTTTTGCCATTCTTTATTTTCTTTATTTTTATTTTTTATAATATATATTTTTTAATCTTTTCCTAGTCCCTCCCAACTGGTTTGCAGACTCTGGCTACAAATCTACCTACTCACCAGGGGCCAATAAATGATCACAACTCTTTCACATTCCTAAGTATTTATGGGAATACTAGGTGAGGGGAAGGTCACTTTCCCAGAAACATCATTTAGTGGGACAGGGCTTCAGGCCTGTTTGAGTTCTACTCCTGCAGTGCTTTGGTGATGCTTTAGTATGGGATGTGTCTTTATTTTAAAGAAATAAGACCTTGGCTTCAAATGAAAACAAAGCATCTCTTAGATGGGAGATTTTTTTCCCTTTGCAAATGTTCAATATAAAATAATGCAAACCTGTAAAAAAAATTCAACTAGTACAGAAATGTATAATGAGTGAAAATTCCTGTTCCTTCATCCTCAAGCCTACCCGGCCAATCTCAACCCCATAGATAATCACTGTTAACTCTTTGTTGTCATTTCTTCTAGATTTTTGCCTACCCACATAAAAATAGATGTACAATAGTAGGCTCCTACTATAATATTATAGTATCTGCTTTACCTCTCACATAGCAGTATGCCTTTGAGATTTTTTCTATGTTAATACATAGAACTCTTTTTTAGCAACTGTATCATATAAATGGACTTTTGGGTTTCTTCAATATTCTTTCTCTTTATTAACAAAACATTTTAAAATTACAATAATGCTTATATGTTAATTAGGTTGTCTAAGGTCATACAGCTAATAAGTGGGAGAGTCAAGATTTTATCCAATGTTGTCTGACACTAGAACACGTGGTATTAACTCCTAGGCATTGACTTTAGCTCCAAAAGTTAATTACTTTTACCCTCATATTCTAATGTAGGCAGTACTTATGAGGTAACAGTAAAATCTCAGAGTTGGAAGGGACCTGTGAGACAAGTTATTTATTCCAACTTCAAACTCTACTTACAAATCATTAAATGCTGCCTCATTAGGAAAAATCATTTCTGAAACTTTGTTTTAATCACATAAAACTCCATTAATTTGTTGACATTTGCAGTGGTAGAATGCTCTGGGTTGCTTAAACAGTAGTTTATCTTGCCTCCTTTGGATTTTTTATCACTATTTTTTCATCTGATGCCAATAATTCTCTGAAGTGGGAGGGTAGATTATTATTATGCCCATTTTCACAAGTGACAACACCGAGGACCAGGGAAATTAAGAGGCTTAGCCATATACAGTCAGTTGCTGAGGGCCACCTGAATGGTGCAAAGCAGTTTAGATTTTCTCCTGAAGGCAGTGAGGAGTTATTGAAGCCTTCTGAGCAGGGCTGGGGCCCTGGGGCTAGGGGTATGGAGGTCAGTAGGTGGTGACATGGTAATTTGAAAGCTTCAAGAGTGGGAGTGGCAAGAACTTATTTAACAAGCCAAGTCAGCCATTCACGTGTGAGTAGACAAGGAGTGTCAATAATCCTAACTGTTATCAGGCTAGAAGGAAGGGGATGGACGAATGAAATAGCAGGAAAACAATATTGCTAGAGATGGATTATTAGAGAGAGAAAATAGGTAAAGGTTATTGCAAAGATATTGGCTGGATTGGTTTGACAGCGGAACCATTTGCAAATAAAATCAGTGTTGGAGGGAATAGTATTATACTTTGGATTGGTTATTGCATGTTAGTAGTTACGTATCTAAGTAGAAATGTGCTGCACTCTTTAGAAAATGAAGAACTGGGAGAGCAGTTCTGGAGATTCAGCATCAAGAGTCTTCTATCCTCATGGCTGTTCTCACACTTAGGAATTAATTCTGTAAAGGGAACGCCTTATTTTTCAGGTGAGACCAGTAGATGATGTAAATTGCCCAAGGCCCTGACTAGTTCTTGAATGTTGGTTACAAATCAAATCTCCTGAATCTTAGTTCCTGGCTTTTACCTTAACATTATAGGTTACAAACTGGTAATGGACGATTGATAGTTATATTAGGCCAGTGAAATGTGAGGTGAAATAATACGCAGTATTTTTGAGAGGAGCTTTAAGGCATGATTTAGTTACACAATTTAAGTATATGATTCACTAGATTTTCTTTTCCTTCTCCTCTGAGGTCATCAGTATTCTAGATCGAAGTAGCTTTGTCAGCCTGAGCCCTAGACTGAACATGATGTGAAACAGAGACGCAGCTGACCTATTTTGAGACTATAATGTGGGTAAGGAACCAACTATTTTGTAAGCTAAGATGTCTGGGTCATGTGGCAATGCAGCATAACCTAGCCTGTTCTAACTGATACAGACTACACTATTTGGAAAAAGTGAATCAGTGGTTAACATTTTAAAACTTAGAGGTTAACAGAAAAATCCAGACTTCACATTTTTGTTGAAAAATGGGATGGTCTGGCCACATTTAGCCTATTTATACACACATGGCATGATTGGCTAAGGCTGAGTAGCAGCTCGGCCCTTCTAAACATGTGCTGAGTCTATAGTTTACACTCAGTATCCACTACTCCCTAGTTGTATCTTATACCCTCGCATCTTTTTATTCACTTATTTACATTATCTTTCTGGCCCTTGTAAACATTTTAATTTGCCACCCTAATTTCATATCATCTTTTTCTGCTCGTTAGGGAGGAAATGCTACAGCCAAAATGATCAGAGGACCTAAGACAGAAATTTACGCAGTACCCATCAGTAAGGGTGAGAAAAGGAATTAGTGGGGAGACAAATAATAACTGCTTGCAAAAATAACGAAAGAAGCAGAATTGGATAGTTACCAAAACAGACAAAAATCAAGAGAAGAATCAGGAAGGAGGGATGATGAACATCAGGTAAAGCTACAGAGTTCAAGAATAAAGATAGTGAGAGAAAGCAGGTCACATGTCACTTTTGAGAGAATAATCACATTGGTTTGGTGAGTACAGAAGCCAGAGGATAAGAGATTAAGGGGAAAGGGCTGTTGAGAAAATGGAGGTGTTGAGAGAAATTTTTTCACAAGTTTGGCATTGAATGGAAGGAACAAATTAATTGGTTTCTAAAATGGCATCACAATCAGGCCAAAGATTTTTTTTTCCCCCTGGTCTTTTTTTCCTGGTGGGTGTTGGGGCCGTGGAGGAGGGTGTGGGTAGCAGATGTTTGCAAGGCAGTGTAAGGAGGATCCAGATGATTGAGGGAGCAACGTTTGGGAGGCATAGATATTGAACACACGTGAAGCAGTTAGTTTTAGAAACGAGGGATAGTTGACCAGGCATAGCCTAGCACTCTGGGAGGCTGAGGTGGGAGGATTGCTTGAGGCCAGGAGTTTGAGCAAAGCCTCAGCAAGAGTGAGACCCCATCTCTACAGAAAATAGGAAAATTAGCTGGGCACAGCGGCACAGGCCTGTAGTCCTAGGTACTTGGAAGGCAGAGGCAGGAGGATAGCTTGAGCCCAGTAGTTGGAGGTTGCAGTGAGCTATGATAATGCCACTGCACTCTAGCCAGGGTGACAGAGAAAGACTGTCACAACAACAACAAAAAAAAAAAAAAAAAGGAAAGAAAGAAAGAACTAATGAAATAAGGGATAGAAGACTTTGATCTAAGTCTGCTAATATGGAAGATAGGGTCTTAGTGCATCATCAACAGTTACTCAGAAGAGAGCAGTGTCTGGACCCCACGTGGCAGGTGGGGTAAGGAAAGAATGATGACCTTGTGGTTACAATGTTGAATGAGGAGCAGACAGGCTGTGAAGGATCTGATAACAGAGAGACTGAATGCTGTTCGTGCCAGAAACCTGAGGCCTGTGCTCAGCTATAATCTTGGTGCCATTCTGGCCCCCTTTTCTGTCAGTTCTGCAATTATACTAATAAGAAATGTCTCTTATCTCCCATAGGTTAATGAGTTTGGGGAAGAAAAATGCAGAGTTTACTATGATGGCAGGAAGGGCAATGCAAATGGCCCGCTGAGAAACTTGAAATGCACCCAAGGGCTTTGAATTTCATTTCAAGAGGCAAACATACAGCTCATCAAACAGCACCCTATGAAGAAGGAATCCAGGATGACAAAATATATTTAATTCCGTAGTTTTCAGCCTGTGGATCCTATACCCTGGGAGACCCTCCTGTTGGTTACCATACTAGGTCCTTATACTGTTAGTGTTTATAATATGACAGTGTCTATATTGCTGTCAGTTACATAAAATAGGAACTTTTTAGCATCTCATTATCATGCTTGGATTTGGACAAAAAATCACAACTAACCTGTTGCCCCTCCCTGTCATGCAGGAAAAAGAGAGAGCTGCTGTGCGTCACGATGTTCCTTGAGACCAGGCTGTATTCCTACTATGACCGCAATCAGAGTGTTGCCAGGGACTTTCTAAAGGGGTCTTTAGTGAAGAATGAAGACAAGATGGTGCGGGGCTTTTGTTTTGTTTTGTTTTGCTCCTTTAACAAAAGTGGATATCTCACTCACTATATCCAGTAAAGACTGTTTTGTGGAGGCATACAGGTAGGGAGGGAACTGGGAGATGGAAGCTCATAGGAGGTGGCCTATGGGATCGTTTGCCTATGGAAGGGATTGAAGGGTAGAAACAAAATTATAATCACTACTGATGTCGTATGGGATTTGAGTTATTTTTCCATCCCTTCAGCAGGTTCATTTTTCTGAGTGTTCAATGGGTCCAGAATATAGAGGAGGGAGGTAGTTCAGTGATGGGATTTGTTCTGCCTTAGAGGGGAATGTGCAGACCAGGAAAAGGACTGCTTCTTGGATTGTAGAATAAAAAGCAAAGAGAGAATGACTAATTCTCAACTCTGTTTCACATATCTTTGTTCTTTCTTCTTTGTCACTAGCTACACCAGGCTCAAAAATTAAGAATTAGCACAATGGGCAAGGCCCATGCTCTGTTCAGCTTATTCTCCCAAGTATGGCAGTTGACACCTAGGGGCATGCTATTAATATTAGAGAACTAGGTTACCTCTCATGATATCAACTGTTTTCCTTAATTACATGAATGTTATAAATGACCCATTGATTCAGACTTTTATAGCTGGTCCTGTATGAGAGATTGGAAAATCCCTTCTAAGGAAATGTTATTTATACAGGGACCTCAAGGATAAGTAGGAGCTAGTCAGTAGTGACGGGGTGAGAGAAGGGATTGCATTTGAAAATAGCATGTATAGCTGCTCTGGGATAGGAAGGAGCAAGGGATGCCTGAGGATTTGAGAGAAGATCAGTGGAACATTTTGAACAAGTTGGATAGTGGTGTCAAATTAGGCCGGTGAGTTAGATCAGGACCAGAAGTGCAAGGATATTGTTTGTGGCACTTGGTGTCTTGGTTTAACATTTGTTGAAAACAATTTCTTGAGTATTGTTAGAGATATTACACTAGAAAATATCCATATTCTCAGGTTCGTGGTGTACTTGACAGTCACTTGTTTGATTACTCGTCCAACAAAGTGTGTATGGAATATCTAGTACATGCCAAGTGCTTCGTGCCACTGAGTTGTATGCCTCCCAAATCTATGTAAGTTACAGCTGATACCTACAATGTGATCACTTTGTCAGTCCTGTCCTTATGATGGAGTCAGATTCAATTTCTTTTCATTATTATTATCTTAGGTATAACATTGCTGGTTTGAAGAACAGGGCCCAATGTCAGTGACCTCTTGTTGGCAACAATCTGGAAAATGTTTGCCAAGAGTGTCCTTAAACTTCTGGTGGGCAAGAACAGGAGAGAGAAAGGAAACTGCAGCTGGTGTCTTCATGCCAGTGAAGCAGCATTTGGGGAGGTATCAGCACTTGGTTCTCCCAGCTGCCTTCTCCTCAGCTGTAAGCTTTGACAAGGAGTCTGTAATTGTCATTTTGAAGGTCAGTTGATGCCACTTCCCTCTCCTCTGTCTTTCTAGCCTTCCTTTATTTATACCCCGGTTTTTCCCTCTACCACCTCTTTCTACTTTTTTCCATATCTTTGATTCAATTATCCAAGCTATGTCTCTGAGCATGGGTAGGAGGTGTAAGTACCCTGCTCTTAGTAATTGGAAGTGTAAAGCTACACTCACATAGGCTAGCCCTGACCTAGGAATGAACCTTTGCAGACATCTTCATCTTTACCCTCATTCATAAATGACATTTATACTGAAGGAATTAAGTCAATGGCAATGACAAATTGGCTTTCACAAGTTTTCTCATCTTCTATTTAAGAAGCCTTCTTTATGAACTCTTGGCTTTGTTGATCTCACATTTCTCTGAACTGTATAGTATATTCCTACTATGAATAAGAACCATATCATTTATCTTTGGTCATTTATTGTATTGGGTTAATTTCTAAATCTTTCATATATGTTGATTTTACTTGCCAGACAGGATTGCAAACTCCCTCATTGAAGGGACTATGACACTACTTATATTCTATCACCCTTAGAGAAGAGCAAAATGGTGGGCATGCAGTTCAGACATTCAATTGATACTTGATTGATTTAGTGAGAACTTCTGGCTTATTATACAAAGAGATTTAAGGTAGAGGAAAACCTTTAGATTCCTACCAGTCTTTCTTTGATTATTAGAGAGCAATAGAATTTCTGATGATAATTCTATTTTTAGTTTCCCTCTGTTATTTTTCTGCTTATAAACCAGTATGGATGCATGGATTTAGATGAAGCATCTACTTCTCTGTGTCAAATTGTATTCCTTTGTTTGGCAGTCTACATTATATAAGGATGTCTTTGCAGGAAAGTGAGAGCCAACAAATGTTCTTAATGAGTGGTTATATCCATTTTTGGTTCTTTTGCCCACTGGAGCAGCCCAGGAGGAAGAGAGGACAATAATAGGGGAAGACAACAATATGGGGAAATGAAAGGGACAGATGTCACTTGAAGCCACAGATTAACTCGATAAGATCTTTGGATTGTTGTGAGTAAATGACAAGAGCTGGTGGTGGTGGTGGGGGAGCAGTGGGGGAAGATTAAAACATCCTTTGGTCTTGACAACATGAGCTTGCAAAATCAAGATCAAAGATTGAGTTGTTCATATTCTTAGTCAAAATCTTTCATGAGTTCAATAGTAGAGAAAGAGAAAGAGGTAGGAAATCAAAGGAATCGGAAAAAGGGTCATATTGCTGTTGTAACAACTTATAACAATCTTGATGGCTTAATACAATACAAAAGTATTATCTTACAGTTCTGGAACCCAGGAATCCAAAATCGGTATCACTGAGATTTAAGGTGTGGGAAGGACTGCTTTCTTTTCTGGAGACTCTAGGCGGAGAATTAATTTCTTGGCCTTATTTAGCTTTTAGAGCCTGCCTGCATTCCTTGGGTTGTGGTCCCCTCCATCTTCTAAGAACCAACTAGCTATATTTGGACAAACTCTGGTGAAAAGTATGCAAATGATATAGGAGATATTGGCAAAGAGATACTGAATGAAAGCCAATGTCCTTCTGAAGATGTAAAATAATTTGTAAATTGTATGAGAGACGAGTGGATTAACCACCTAGTCATGCTATTTAAAACTAATTTTATGATTTCTAATGCATATGAATACATTTGCACAGGTAATGTGTTAGAGTAAAAGTTAGTAGTGCTGAGTTTTGTGACTTAAGATGTAGGATAAGGTAAAGTCCATGGAAGCAATTTCGTGAATGCTCTTACACTTAGCCTTCTAGTCCCTAAGATAATTGTGTAATGTCTCTTTCTTCCTCTGTTTAATAATCTCATAGTTCATTCTGGAACATGTTTATCTCTCCCCTCTTTCCTATTTATTTTGTTCCTAGCTTTTTCCCTTTGTCCCTTTAGTGAAACCATACATGTTTTTGAGCATTTAATAAAATAAGTAGAGTCAAGCCCACTATATATGCATTCTGGGGGTAGAAATTCTGTTTAGGAAGACTCCTTTAATATTTCATTCCATGCTAGTTAAAATTTATGTTTAAAGATAATATTTTATGGTTCCCTCTAACCAATTTCCTAGAATCCTTTTAATTTCTATTGTATTTCTATTTCTAATTCCTCAGTGCTCTGACATGTAGCCTGCTTTGAAAAAATAGCTTTTTTTGAGGATACTATATCACTTGTCTGGCTTTTCCCTGACTTCCTTTGGCTAGAGTCATAGAATTGATTTTCATGTGGACTAGAGTATAACTCTAATTCATGACTATAGTGTATGCTCTTTATCCTGACAATGGCTAAACTACTTTGTCCTAAAAAGTACTTTAGATAAACCCCCAAAAAGTGACTAGATGTATACCAGCTTTCCCTTTATGTTATTAGAGAAAAAACTCCTGAGTTTCTGCCTTACTGATAGTGGTTTAATTCTCTCATCTCTGTACATGGAGGAAGGCATGTAACGAGCCCTTCAGACAAAGAATGCTTTCATCAGTTGCTTTGGTCTCCAACCAGTCTTTCTCTCTCAGAATGGCCTCATCTGTCTCAGAATGGCTTACAAAGAACCATGGCTTTAAAAACGAGGATAACTGCTAAGGACTTTATGATCGTAAGGCAAAGTCTTCTTTGCACAGTAAGAGTTTAGTTGTGATTTGATAGTTGAGGTATAGTGGTAGAAAAATGCATGAAGGGCAGTTTGAATCTGTCATTGTAGCAAATTCAACAAAGTATGGTATACCCCATTGTTTAAATTTTTGGGCACTGGAATCATGAAGAGTTGGTTTGGGTTCTAACTTCAACACTTAATAATTTTATGACCTTAAATAAGTTACTTAACCTTTATGAGCTTAACTTTTCATATCTGTAGTGCTGAGTATCTTAGAAGGTTAACAGCATTACAGGGAGAATTTCACTGAAGGCTATTTCCCTAAGCAACTGGATAGCTGCCTATCCAAGAAATCTATGTACAGAGACACACTATAAATTAAACTGAAATAAGGTAGCCTAGTATAGTAGCTAACTCCAACTATGGAGCTGGATGGCTTGAATTCAAATCCATGCTTTACCATTTAATAGATTCATGTTTATAGGCAAGTTAGTTTACCTTCTGTGCTTCAATTTTTTTCATCTATAAAATGGGAATAATAATAGTGCGTACCTCAAAGACTTGGTGTTAGAATTAAATGAATACAACCAATACACTTAGAAAAATCCCTCGCACATACTTAGTGTTCAAGAAGGGCTGTCTCTTGCTATTATTATTGACATGTTAATACTATTAACATTGATAATTAATAATACTATTAACTGAGAAGATGATAGATGTAGAGACTGAGATAAAAGGAAGGATCAAGAATGACTCCTACATTTAAAGCTTGAGCAACTAGTTCTCTGTGGATGCTGTTATATAGATGGAGAAAATTTGGGGAGGACTAGATTTGGGCATGTGTCTCGGGAATGACAAGGTTTGGTATTGACATGTTGAGTATGAGATGCCTGTGGAATGTCAGTATAAAGGTTTTAAGTTAGGCAGTTTTTCCTTGAGTGTGAGGATCACAGAATTATGGACCAGGGACATACATTGGAGAGTAGTGAATATACTGATTCTTAAGATTATGAGACTCAATGAAATAACCAAAAGAGAGAATTTAGAAAGAGAAGGGAAAAGGGCCCAGAATAAACCTCTGGGGCATAGAGGATTAATAAAACCAGCAAAGGAGACTAAGAGGTATGGCAAAAAGTTAGCAAGGGAACTTAACTTTCGTGAGAGTTCAGACAGAAGAGTGTTTCAAGCTGGGAGTAGTCACCTGTGTCAAATGAGGACAGAAATATCTATTGATTTTGACCCCTTTGAGAAGTTTGGTTATGAAGATACATAGAGAAATGGGATGTAACTAGATGGGTCATCAAGGAAAGATCTCTTTTTTATAATATACAAAGTTGTAGTGCATGTTCATATGCCAGTAGAGATGATCCATTAGTGAAAGAGAAGTAAGAGAAAATAGGAGGGAATAGGATCCAGAGTATAATAAAGGGACAGAAATTTTTGCAAGAAATCAAGACACTTTCTTTATTTCTTTGAGATGAAGTGCATGGCATATACACTAATCTGAGACATAATGCCTGGCATATAGTAAATGTTAAATAAATAATAGCTGTTATGTTTATTGTTGTTGCTTTATTAACTAAAGAGCCATACTGGCTTGCACATGGAAAAGACAATTCGAACATGTTCAGAGGCAAAGGCCTTAATGGAATAAAAGGCTTGGGTGAGGAGGTGGCATTTAAAACTATCCTAAACAAAGGCCAAAAAAAAATGTGGTTCCAAGATGCACAGATGCTCCTTGATTTATGATTATACCTTGATAAAGTAAAAAATACCATTAAGTCAAAAATGCATTTAGTGCTGGTAACACAGCAGATTTTTCTTTTTTTTTTTTATTTCAGCGTATTATGGGGGTATAGATGTTTAGGTTACGTACGTTGCCCTTTCCCCCCTTTCGCCCCCCCAAGTCCGAGTTTCAAGTGCGTCAATCCTTCGATGGTGCGCATCGCTCTCTTTGTGTATGCATATACCCGTTGCCTTCTCCCTTCTCCCCCTTGCCCGATATCCAATAGATGTTATTCTTATATGTGCACTTATGTGTTGATCCATTAATACCAATTTGATCGTGAGTACATGCGGTGCTTGTCTTTCCATTCTTGGGATACTTCACTTAGTAGAATGGGTTCCAGCTCTATCCAGGAGTATACAAGAGGTGCTATATCATCATTGTTTCTTAAAGCTCAATAGTACTCCATGGTATGCACATACCACATTTTATTAATCCACTCATGTATCGATGGACACTTGGGCTGTTTCCACATCTTTGCAATTGTGAATTGTCCTGCCATAAACATTCGGGTGCAGGTGTCTTTTTCATAGAGTGTCATTTGTTCTTTTGGGTAGATGCCCAGTCGTGGGATTGCTGGATCAAATGGTAATTCTCCTTGTATCTCTTTAAGGTATCTCCATATTGCTTTCCACAGAGGTTGCACTACTTTGCAGTCTCACCAACCGTGTATGAGTGTTCCTATCTCTCCGCATCCACGCCAACATTTATTGTTTTGGGACTTTTTGATAAAGGCCAGTCTCATTGGAGATAAGTGACATCTCATTGTGGTTTCGATTTGCATTTCCTTGATGATTAGAGATGTGGAGCATTTTTTCATATGTTTTTTGGCCATTATTCTGTCTTCTTTTGAAAAGTTTCTGTTCGTGTCCTTTTCTCATTTTTTGATAGGGTCGTTTGATTTTTTCTCATTGATTTTCCTGAGTTCTAAGTAGATTCTAGTTATCAGCCCTGTATCGGATTTGTAGCATGCAAAAATTTTCTCTCGTTCTGTAGGTTGTCTGTTTGCCTTTGTGAGAGTGTCTTTGGCTGTGCAGAAGCTTTTTAATTTGATCAGGTCCCATTTATTTATTTTGGTTGTTGCCGTGATTGCCTTTGGGGTCTTCTTCATAAATTCTTTGCCTAGGCCAATGTCTAGAAGAGTTTTTCCAACATTTTCCCCTAGGATTCTAATAGGCACAGCAGATTTTTCAATTTTATAATGGTGGGAAAACAATACTCAGGAGATCTGGTAACACCATGATAAGTCATGAGGCGCTCCTCCGCTTATGATGGGGTTATGTCCCAATAAACCCATTGCAAAGTTAAAAAATTGTTAAGTCGAACCATTGTAAGTCAGGGACTGTCTGCAAGAGCATTTGACTAAGTTGGCCTATATAGCCTAACCAAATATATTATATTATGACAGGATGGGAAGCATCTTTGATTATGATAATAGACGAAAAGATACTTTTATTTTAACAACAATACTTCAAAGAAGTGGCCCTTAGAAATGGGTAAATCTAGATCCATTGAGATTCACTGATCAGCACATCCCTGGATAGGTAGCTACCACTCTCCCAGTATATGTTTTCCCTATAACATATGTACCTAAAGGAGAGAATTAAGCATTCCTGTTCATTATATTTACCTTAGCAAAATATGCTTTCATATGATGACATTAAGCAGTAAATGCTTTGTGATTTACACTGTTCGTATGATGTCATTGTCCATGCTCTCAATACAATGAGCTGAAGGCTTTTAGCTATTATTTCTTTAGAAACAAGTCCCTTTTGTTGAGGGCTGATTTTTTTTCCCTAGCATTCTTGAGTTCTTTTTGCCTATTCATATCTAAGTATAAAGATGAACTTTGTGATTCTTTAAAAATGCTTCAAAATTTCCCATAAATATGTGTGCATTTTTAATTCTTTCCCTAAGCAGTCTTTCATGAAATGAATAGGAGTCTAAATATTTGATCAGTTTTTCACCCTCATTGTGCTTGCTAAAGAAAAGTTTGGTTGTTATTAGATATGAAAGATGGAATCTGCTTTAAAATTTTCAGTCTGTCATTTTAGATCAGTATCAGAGACAGAGATCTCATAGGCTCTTTCCACAACTGTCTCTTATATTGGTTAAAGTTTATAAGAAGTCACCTTGCCAGGAAATTGGCTCCATTGGTTTTCAACATGCCTTGTGTCTTAGTCTGTTTTTTGTGGCTATCAAGGAATACCTTAGGCTGGGTAATTTACAAAGAAAAGAGGTTTATGTGGCTCATGGTTCTGCTGGCTGGAAGATTAGGTATCTGGTGAAAGCCTCAGGCTGCTTCCACTCATGTTCGAAGGCAAAGGGGAACTGGCAAGTGGAGAGATTACATTGTGTGAGAGAAAGGAAAGGAGAGAGCAGGGAGGCCAAGCTCTTTTTAACAACCAGCTCTTAAGGGAACTAATAGAGAATTCACTCACACCCCCACCCGAAGGAAGGACATTCATCTGTTAATTAGGGATCCATTCCTATTACCCAAGCACCTCCCATTAGGACACACCTCCATCATTGGGATCAAATTTGAACATGAGATTTGGGGGACAAACATCAGAACTATAGCACCTTGTTATTGGTATCACATGTCTGTTTTCCTGACTACTGAGCCTAACCCTTTGGTTTATGTGAGTTGCTAGATTCCTGACTATTTGCTTTACTCTCTAGGGTTTAGGCCTTTTGGGTTCCCATGTCTTTGTTTGGTCTGTTCTGTCATGCTTTGTACTTTGTTCTTTCTCGCTTGTGTGTGCTTGCCTTATTTAATTCACTATGTTGTGTCAAATGCTGAATCAGGTTTGCCTTCTGACTGTTCAGCCCTGGACTGATTCTCATGCTAGAGCACCAGCTTTTTACCCTTACTTCTGTGTTACACTGTGACCTCAGTACCAGCATTGAGAGCTGGTCTAACTCAATACAGCATTTGTGATTTTCATAGCAGCCGTGGTAGAATACAAAGAATGCTATGCTTGATGTTTGAATCTCTGGGTTCAAATTCCAGCACTACCAGAAACTCGCTAAATATCTATGGGCAAATACTTCTCTGAATTTTAGTTTCCTCCTTTGTAAAATAAGGATAATATTCCCTTCAATCATTCTCATAAGGATTATATAAGATACCATATGTAACAATGCCTAACGTGATAACTGGCACATGTTTGTTAAATATTTAATCTCAAGTTTACATGCTCTGATAATCATTTTCACAGAAATTTTTTTGTTTCAGTAATTAGCTTCTTTTTACAAATAAGTACTTTATTTATTTCCATAACAACCCATAATCATAAAGTATCAGTGACAAAAGTTTCCTGATCAAAAATCAGAGTGAAATTACCATGTAAACTCATTTTAACAAGGTCCCAAGTTTCCCAATTAATTTGTCTTCAATTCTTATGTATTCTGATCACCAATTGCATTATGTCTCTTCTGAAAACCATTAATATGACAGCTTGTAATTTTTTTTGCAAAGAAACCGAATATCTAGAATCGAGCAAAAATATGACAGTGATTATAATAAAGAATATTTGCATATTTTGTTGAAAACTTTGTTATCCTAGAAATATTAATAATTTGATTCAACCTTTTGTCCATTTATGAGATATGATTGCTTCTTCTGTTCAGTGTGCAATTCATTAAAACAGCATCATAATATTGGGTTTTAATATATAGCTTTTTGGGATAAGCAATGGGTGAACTCATGGTCTTGGAATATAAGTCTATATGATTAAAATTACCTGCTATCACATGATCTAACAATAAAGATGAGAAAGGAAATCATTTCTTATTGAGTATTTAGTACATCTACACGTACTTTGTACACAGCGTACTGTTCAATGCTTAAGACAACCCTATGAGGCAAATATCATTTTTCTTGATGTATAAACGTGACAGCCGAAGCTCTGAGAGGCTAAATAAGCTGCCTATAGTCAAGAAGACTATAGGTTCAGAGTGGACTTGGAATTCAAACTCGAGTCTTCCTTAATCCAGTTCCCTGTGTTCTTTTTAGAATATCAGGTAAAGTAGTCCTGTCTCTTGATAACCAGAATGATGGGGGAGACCCTGTATATTTAGAGGCTATTCATTGGTTAATCCAACTCCTGGCAATGAATAGATGCATTCGAGTATGGAAGGACAGGTAATGAGGGTGCACAGAATGGGCAAAGGCTGAGTAAGGTCATATTCACAGGTACATTTTTTTTCTAGCTAATTCATGGACACCGTACCTTAGACCTGCAGGTTGGTACAACGTAACTGTTACTGTCTGCCTTCCTCAAAAAAGAGTATGAGAAAAGGAGGTTAGTGTTGAGAAAATATATCACTATGATATGTGGAATGGTATCTGTTTATATTTTGGTGTCATGTGACCCAATCACTGTCACTGTCTTAGTAGGTGAGAGTAGCGGTGTTTTTACTAAAGTTGTATGTGTGTGCTATTGTTTTCACTGGGAAGTAAATTAGGGATGTTATAGTCTTATGCCCTGAAGAGAATTACATAGGTTTTTAATGGATTTATCATGCATACTATGGATAACTTTCCCCGGAAGAATTCAGCCATAGGTTTCGTCTATGTTGTTAATATGTATGACATCCATAATGTTAGCGTGAAGAGTCAGATAGAATTCACGTTTAACCTCTTCCATTTATTATTTAGGTTACCCATGGTCAATTTATTTAATCTCCTGAATTTCTATCCCTTCTAGCAAATGGGTCTAAGACTATTTTATGGGTCTGTAATAAAGATCAAATTAGGAAAAATATATGTGCAGATTCTCTTATAACCTTTTGCAGTGTCACATGGCAATAGATGGAAGCTAGTTCCATTGCTTATATTTTATTTAATTTATTTATCAATTCTTGGAGTCTGTGGGTAGAGTCTTTAGGGTTTTCTGATTACAAGATTATATCATTAACAAACAGAATTTGACCTTCTCTTTCCCAATTTTGATACCCTTTGTTTCTTTCTCTTGTCAGATTGCTCTGGGTAGGAGCAGGTTGTTTAATTTTCTTGAATTTCTATAGTTTTCAGAGTTCTTCCTGGAGTTGATTTCTAGTTTTATTCCACTGTGGTCTCAGAAGGTACATGCAATGATTTTGATTTTTTAAAAAAATTTCCTGAAATGACTTTTGTGATATATCATATGATCTATCCTAGAATATGAACCATGTGATGATGAGAAGAATGTATATTATGCAGTTTGGATATAGAACATTTTGTAAATATCTGTTAGGTCCATTTATTCTACAATCTTGTTTAAGTCCAGTGTTTCTTTGTTGATTTTCTGCCTCAGCGATCTGTCTAATTCTGTCAGTGGAGTGTTGACGTCCTTTGTTATTATGTTGTTATTTATTTCTTTGTTTGGATCTAGTAGAATTTGTTTCATGAATTAAGAGTTCCTATGTTAGGTGCATATATATTTAGGATTGTTATATCTTCTTGTTGAATCAATTTCTTTTTCATTACCATTGTTGGCTTAAAGTATATTTTATTAATATCTGATATGAGAATAGTTACTCTTGCTGACTTTTGGTTTATACTCGTATGGAATATTTTTTCCACCCCTTTATCTGAATCTGTGAGAATCTTTCAGAGTTAAATGGGTTTCTTCCTAGATACAGCATATATTTGGGTTGTGTTTTTTTTATCCTTTCTGCCAATTTGTATCTTGTAAGTGGGGTTTTTGGACCATTACATTCAATGTTAATATTGCTATATAAGATACTCTTCTAGTCATCAATTTGCTTGTTACCTAGTTGCTTTCTTTTCTCCCTTGTGTTACTGTTTTATAAGAACTGTGAGTTTAACCTCTGGGTGTTTTTACACTGGTGGGTATTGATTGTACTGTTCCATATATAGAGTACTTTTAAACATTTCATGTAGCACAGGTTTAGTGGTGAAAAATTCCCTTAGTTTTTGCTTGCCTGGGAAATACTTTATTTCTGTTTCATATATGAAACTTAGTTTTTCAGGATACAAAATCTTCGCTGTAATCCTAGCACTCTGGGAGGCCAAGGTGGGAGGATTGCTTGAGGTCAGGAGTTCAAGACCAGCCTCAGCAAGAGTGAGACCCTCTCTCTACTAAAAAATAAAAAGAATTAGCTGGACAACTAAAAATTGTAGAAACAATTAGTCGGGCATGTTGGCGTGTGCCTGTAGTCCCAGTTACCCGGGAGGCTCAGGCAGAAGGATCCCTTGAGCGCTGGAGTTTGAGGTTGCTGTGAGCTAGGCTGACGCCAAGGCACTGTAGCCTGGGCAGCAGAGCCAGACTCTGTCTCAAAAAAAAAAAAAATGTTGGCTGGAAGTTATTCTCTTTAGGAAGACTTAAAAATGGGACCCCAGTCCCTTCTGGCTTACAAGGTTTTCTGTTTAGAAGTCTGCCATTAATCTGATGGGTTTTCCTTTGTAAGTTACTTTTTGTTTTCATCTTGCAGATTGTAGGATTTTCTCCTTCACTTTGACTTTGGCCAAATTGATGATTATGTGCCTTGGTGATGCCCCATTTGGCATGAATCTTCCAGGTGTTCAATTACCTTCTTGTGTCTGGATTTGTAAATGTCTAGCAACACCAGGGATCATTTCCTTTATTATTTTTTCAAATAGGTTTTCCATGCTTTTTGCTTTTTCTTCTTCAGGGATACCTATCATTCTTACATTTGTTTACTTTATACAGTCTTACACTTCTCAAAGAGATTGTTCATTCTTCTTGATTCTGTTTTCTTCATTTTTGTCTGAGTGGGTTAATTTGCAAACCTTATCTTCATGCTCTTAAATTCTTCATTCTGTTTGGTCTAGTCTGTTATTCAAACTTTACCATGTATTTTGAAATTCCCTAAATGACTCTTGTCATTTCCAGAAGTTCTGTTATATTTTTTCTTAAATTGATTATATGTATCTTTAGTGAATTTTTTTTTTTTTTTTTTTTGAGGCAGAGTCTCACTCTTTTGCCCGGGCTAGAGTGAGTGCTGTGGAGTCAGCCTAGCTCACAGCAACCTCAGACTCCTGGACTCAGGCAATCCTTCTGCCTCAGCCTCCCGAGTAGCTGGGACTACAGGCATGCGCCACCATGCCCGACTAATTTTTTCTATATATTTTTAGTTGGCCGATTAATTTCTTTCTAATTTTTAGTAGAGGAGGGGTCTTGCTCTTGCTCAGGCTGGTCTCGAACTCCTGAGCTCAAACAATCCGCCTGCCTCGGCCTCCCAGAGTGCTAGGATTACAGGCGTGAGCCACCGCGCCCGGCCTCTTTAGTGAATTTTTGATTCGTGTACTTTTTTTTTTTTTTTGGTTTGTATGTGTTGGTTTTCAACTTTCTCATCAATCCCCTTGACCTTAACTTGCAATCCATATTTTGAATTTCATATATGCCTTTTCCTCAGTTTCCTTTTGGTTAGAGTCAATTTCTGGAGAGATAATATGATTCTTTGGTGGTGCCAAAATAGCCTGTTTTTTTTCATGTTGCTATAGTTCTTATGCTGGTTCCTTGTCATCTGGAATCTCTTACCTTCATGCAAAACAGCTTTGTGGTACACCTCTTTTACTCTGCTGGTAACTGTGTTGCTCAGTGAGGAGAGGGAGAGGTAAACTGCCCCTTGGCTCATGCTGGTAGTTACCCACTGTCGTGTTGTTGGCAATTTGGGTCAGTTGGAACTCAGGCCCTTGGGAGGGTGTTTAGGTGCCAGTGGTGGAGGATTAGGTTATTCCGTCTCCAGTTCCCTGGCCCTTAGATGGCGTGCGTGGGTCCCGCTATGAAAGATTGATGAGGCAGGAGAGGGGCAGAGGAACTGTGAGCCTGTAACACTGCTGCTATCCTGTGTCTCCCTTTTCCCCTGTGATTGTCACAGTCCAAGTAGGTGATGTTTTCTGTGAAGGCATGGGCTGGTCCCCAGGCTGTTACTGAGAACTTGGGTGAGGGTGGGGTAAATCCCTTTCTGTGGTGGCGGTGGATACAGGCAGCCCTGGGGGTTTGCTCCCACCTGGGCCCCTTGGCAGCAGCTGTGACAGTGGTCATTGGGTCGGGCTACCTTGCAGTGTCAGCAGGTGAGGGGCCATTGGTGTTTGGTCCTGCCTAGGTCGCCCACTGGCTGCAGCTCGGTGGGGCTGCTCAGGCAGTGGCAAGGGGTGCAGGTGGCTGTGGGTGCTTGCTCTCACCAGGTCCTCTGGCCTCAGCAGAGGCAGTGGTCGCAGTGGCAGTGGCCACAGCAGCAGTGGGGGTAGTGACTGGGCAAGTCTACCCAGGTTGTTGCAGAGGGTGCCCGTGGCCATGGGTGATTCCTCTGCCTGGTCCCCCTTCAGTGGTCATGGTGTTAGAAGAAGGTGCTTTTTCTCCGGTGCACCCTAGTGCCCAGCCTCTTTCCTCCCTCCCTGGCCTGGCAGTGATGATGAAGAGGTTGCAACAGTGGAGCTGGAACCTAGGCTAACACTCTGGGGCTAGGCTCTCAAAAAGACTCTAGCTGCTGTGCCCAGGGGCTGGAAGCCAGCAGGACCCTGCCTTGCCTTCTCTGCATAGTGCATAGCAGAGCCTCCACAAAGTCTCTAGGCAACTCCCTGCACCGGTGCAGGAGCCCACAGGGGTTGCAGGGTCCTCCCACAGCCCCCATTGCAATTGGCACACGGTAGTGTGGATCCCTTTGGATCTCTAGCCTGCTCCTCCCCTCACATGCAGGTGCCTCCCCCGGGTACCTCCAATCCAACTGATTGAGTAGCTCTACCTCCCTCTCTTTTGCTTTTCGTGCCTCCCACCGCTTCTCTTTTGATTTGCTGTACTCTCTTCCAGACAATCCTTCCCAGGGTGAGTATCTACTTGTCCACTTCTGATCTTCTCTGTGAGAGTGGCATGTGCTGGCTGCTTCTAGACTTCCATCTCGGCCCCTCCCCTCTGGCCTTCTCATTTCTGTATTTACTGGAATAGCTCCTGCTAATGACTATCCTAGGAAGGTTGTGTAGCACTTTCAATTGTTTTTGAAGGTAATTATCAAATAATTTTAACTATGTTTCTTAGGTATTATGTCTGTAATTCGTGAAAACTATATGTGGGAGTGTCCCATTCATTAGGCTCTCTGGTTTCACTAACAGCCTTTTCTGGCAACAATAGTGTATAAAAGATATATTTTTCAAATGTGGCACTGTTTTTTCAAATGTTGCTATTTAGCTACATTTAAAGATTTTTAGGGCCGGGCGCGGTGGCTCACGCCTGTAATCCTAGCACTCTGGGAGGCCGAGGTGGGCGGATCGTTCTGAGCTCAGGAGTTCGAGACCAGCCTGAGCAAGAGCGAGACCCCATCTCTACCAAAAATAGAAAGAAATTAA
>CAUYSK010088116.1:0-15400 GCA_963575035.1 Avahi laniger | reverse complement strand
TCCAATTAATTTCTTTCTATTTTTGGTAGAGATGGGGTCTCGCTCTTGCTCAGGCTGGTCTCGAACTCCTGAGCTCAGAACGATCCGCCCACCTCGGCCTCCCAGAGTGCTAGGATTACAGGCGTGAGCCACCGCGCCCGGACTTCTAAAAATATTTTTATCTTTCATTGCTCTGAAGTATTTAATATTGTTGTCAGTGATTTTTTTCCTTGAAACTCTTCAGTTCCATAACAGTTCAATGTTTTTTGTCTTATACCTCTCTACTCCTTCTGTCTTTACCTCTTCTTCATTTTCCTAGTCTCCAAATATATTTGTTATGAATTCTCTTCTTTCTCCTATTCTATCCATTAGAAATCTTATCCACGCCCATAGCTTCAGTCATCATCTCTCTGCATATAATTATTACATTTATTTCTGCAGCTGCAGTCTCTCTTTGGAATTCCTGATATACATCTCTAATTTTTATTAAATATTTCCATTCAGAAATTTTACACTTTCAAACTTAACATATTAAAATATGAATTTATTATATTCTCTATCCCCTCCAAACCTGCATCTTTTTTTAATCTACCCTTTAGCTATTTATAACATTGACTTTCTTTTAGTCACCAAGACTGAAAAACAAATCTCATAGATTCAACCACTGGACTTTCTCTTCCATCCATCCCCTCCCTCTGTTTATGTTACCAGCATCTTAGTTCAGATTCTCATTGTTTTATGTGGACCATTATAACAAACTACCAACTGTTTCCCACCTCTCAGTGTTCCTCTCTATAATCTGTATACACTCAGTTGATGTTCCTAAAACCAGGGTCTGATTATTTCACTTTGATAAGACACCTTCCCTGACTTCCTTATTATCTTCTGAATACATACAAACTACTCACCTCAAAATTCAAGGTCTTCAGAATATAATCCCAACCTGTATTTTTAGGCTGAATTTTCACTGTTTTTCGTTTCAACCACAAGGACTGCTCAAACAACTTGCAAACATGCTCTTGTTTCTCCACTTCCACTTGTGCTCATAATTTCTCTCTTCCTGCAACATTCTTTACTTCCTCCACCTATTTCATGTGATGAAATTGTGCTTATTTTTAATAACCTATTCCCAAATATCACTTTTTCTACTTGACCTTTCCTCAATACCCCACTTACGCACACAGATGTGACCTTTCCATCCTTTGAACTCCTTAGCTCTTTATTTTTTCCTCACCTTTGTCATGTTCTATATTATCTTTTTGGAGTATTTTTCTTAGAGCACTGAGCACATTGCTTTCATATCATAGGTGCTTGTTAAATATTCCTTGACTGAATGAATAGATCTTTCCTACAAAATTACAAACTAGTCTTACTCTTTTTTTTAATCCATACAGTATTACATAACACATACTACATCACTCATGAGAGAAGTTTTAAAAATATTCTTTAATTTAATTATTAGAGAAGATACAGACATCTTATCTGCTTTGACATTGCCTGTGTGATTTTTTCTTTATTGAATTTCTTATTTGACTCCATTTTTGTTTAACTGATTGTACTCTTTGTCTACAATTATTATCATGTCAGGATATGCATAAGTAAGAATATGAGTCTAAACTCCTTGGTTTTTATTCCTTCTTCTATTAACAAATAACCTCAAGTAAGTCATTTAGCCTAGTTTTTCTTTTCTACCAGAACAGAAAAATAATTCAGATCTAAAATCTTCATTTTGAAGACTAATAAAGGCTGTAAAATATTTTAAGCTTTGAACTTTCTTATAAAGTCTTCTGGATAAATGATATGGAAATTTTTTAAAGTTTTGCTAGATTACTATCTACCTGTAGTTGTAGTAGTACAATTGAAGTACAAGGGGAGAATGTGAAAAGATTTAAACTTATTTTTACCCATATTTCCATGAAAAAATTAATTATGTAATATTCTGAGATAGTTTTATATAAGTTCAGGATATTAAGAGTTATCATTTATTCACAATAATATATTATAAAAATGTAATTATTTTTAGACTTCTGGGTATCTCAGTTCTATATTTTTATATGATTAGAACATTTAGGAAGTATCTTAAGCAGCTGACCAAATGAGATAAACTGAAAATACAAAAGAAATTATTTTAATTACCTTAGCAGTTCATGCCATTAGTTTCTGTTTGAGTAAGAGTATCAGAGGTCCATGAGACAACCCCCAGGTTTGTTGGTTTGCTAGGAATACTCATAGAACTCAGCACAGTTGTATTCATGGCTATGATTTATTACAGTGCAAAGTTACAAAGCCTTATAATGCAAAGTCAGCAAGAGGAAAAAGCTCACGGGGCAAAGTCCAGAGGAAACCAGTAGGAAGCTTCCAAGAGTCCTCTCCTAGTAGAGTGACATAGGACATGCTTAATTTCCTCAGTAACAAATTGTGACACCACTTGTAAAATTTTGTCTCCCAGGGAAGCTCATCAGAGACACAGTGCCCAGGATTTTTATTAAGGGCTGATCACATGGGTACCTTCTACCTAGCATTTATCAAAGTTCTAGACTCTGAGAAGGGAAGTAGGTGTTCAGCATAAACCACAGTGTTTGTACAGTTCAGGCACAGTGACAGCCACTCCTATGAAAAGAACTTGCCTGAAAAAGAAGCCAACAAGAAGAAAAGAAGAGCCAAGAAATAGGGTGCCTTATCTCCATGACATATTGAGTCCCTAGATCCAACAATGTCTTCCTCTAGACTTCTTAGTAATTTCCTTTGTTTCTTAGGGTACATAAAGTGGGTAAAAGTAGTAGAAATATCTACCCACAGTTCAACACTCGCATCTGACCTGCTTAGTAACCATAGAAGAGAGAAAAAAAAAGGATGTTTTTTCTAACAGTTCAGGAAAAACACTTAACGCAGGATTCTAGGTATCCTGACTCTGGTCATATGTTCATATCTGCACCTGTTACTTTGACCAGGGGTATGGAGTATTCTAGTTGGCTAAGTTTTGGTTATACAACCATCCATGTGCCCAGTAAGGGGATGGGTTAAGCTTCTCCCCACAACTCACACCTCCCCCCACACACACTCTCAGCATCCCCTAGATTTAACAGTATTATTAAAGAATGGAAGTGGAAATGTCTTTTCAAAAGAGTGTATAGTGGAAAGAAAAAACATGAGTTTGCTACACTATTTTTGTCTTAGCCTGGTTATTCTAATAACATTATGAAATGTGGAAAGCAAAATATGAGGTTTTAATAAATACAATCAGATGTCAAATGGGTAGAAGTATAATAATATAATTCTTTGTAGGTACCAACTTACAGAAAAGACACTTCATCACCTAGCACTGATTTATGCAGCTTTGGTTTCATCTGGGCTAAACTCTGAAGAACTGGATGTAAAGGTATTTCTTTTCCTATATATTTATTTATAAATATTTTTCACAAACCAAAATTATACTCAAACTCAAATGCCCAGTGAGAAAAAACATTGAGTGAATTAAAAACTGCTTGAAAGCTAAATAAAGAACAGTTTTCAAATTAATAAATATCTTACCATTTAAATTTCTGTTCTAAAAGCCTTTAGTTTGGCCCAGCATCATGGCTCACGCCCGTAATCGTAGCACTCTGGGAGGCTGAGCAGGGAGGATTGCTTGAGGCCAGGAGTTCCAGACCAGCCTTAGGGAGACCCCTACTAAAAATAGAAAAAATTAGCTGGACATGGTGGCATGCACCTGTATTCCCAGCTACTTGCAAGGCTGAGGTAGGAGGATTGCTTGAGCCAGGAGCTTGATGTTGCTGTGAGCTAGGCTGACACCACGGCACTCGAGCCTCGGCAACAGAGCAAGACTGTCTCAAAATAAATAAATAAAAGCCTTTAGTTTAATAAATTTAAAATCATATTTTATCTCTTTAGTTCTACTTAGATGATTTTATTTATTTTATTATTTTATTTTATTTTATGTTTGAAGACAGAGTCTCGCTCTGTCACCCTGAGTAGAGTGTAGTGGCATCATCAGAGCTCACTGCAACCTTAAACTCCTGGGCTCAAGCAATCCTCTTATTTCAGCCTCCTGAGTAGCTGGGACTATAGGTGCATGCCACAACGCCTGACTAATTTTTCTATTTTTAGTAGAGATGGTCTGGCTCTTGTTCAGGCTGGTCTCAAACTCCTGAGCTCAAGCAAACCTCCCACCCCGGCCTCCCAGAGTGCTAGGATTACAAGTGCCTGGCCTACTTAGATGTTTTTTAAACGTGGCAGGATATGAATAAAAATAAATATCCCTTGATGAAAAATGTTCCTTGTGAAAGATGTACTAAGTTCTTATCTGCTGTAAAATGGAAATTTTATGACATATGAATAGAGTAATATATTGGTGATCTCTAATCAGTCTCTGTGCTTGGCCCTTTTTTAAAATGTCCTGCTCTGAAATGTAGACATTTGTCCAAGTTCAGGGCTCAGCACTCTGCCATTATTGCTTTACATTCTTGCCTTTATGAACTCAGACACTTCCATAGTTTTCATTTCTGAGTATAATTCTTAAATTTTTCCTGACATTTCTTAAGGTCTGCACCTTTAGCACATGAATATCCCATAAGTACCTTAAACTCTACCTATCCAAAACACAGCTTCTTATCCTTTCCCAGGCTTAGTTTATGACATCACTATTCTAATATAATTAGTAGCTAAATGTTTTTAACTCTGCGGTGTCTCTAGAATATGTCTCTCCTTCTACTCCCTCTGCTATTTCCCTAAATTCAGGCCTTCATTGACTCTCACTTGGATTTTAGAGTATTAATAACAACTTCCTAACTAATCTCCCTTTTTCTATTCTTTCTCCACTCCAATTCATCATATATAGACACCAATTGTACTTCTGAAATACAGTTGTAAATATTTCATTCCCTAGATTGTAAGCTTCTAAAGGTAAGGAAACATATTTATTCATTCTTGTATTCCTGGCACCTAGCACAATGCCAGGTACATAGTAGACTCTTGATAAATATTTGAATTTCTTGCTCAAAAACCTTCTATAGCTTCCTACTTCATTCAACACAGAGTTCAAACTCAGCTGGATTCAAACTCCTCCACAATTTGGCCGTTAGTAATTTTTCTTTTAGCATCATTTTATTCACCATTTTCTGAATATGCCCCAAACTGTCACCTCTCAGCCACTGCACAATCATATCATTATGGCCTGCCTTCCCCCAGGAATGCTAATACCTCCATCCCCTTACCACTAGTTATCAGAGTTCCACCTATCTTTAGTTGCCTAGCTCAAACACTATCTCCTTTAAGAAATTTGCTCCAGTCGTACCCTCTCAGGATAAATCTCTTCTTCTCCCATTCTCCCAATAATACTTTGTGCCTTTATTATAGCATGCAGTATATCCTCCACCCTGAAGGGTAAGAACTAGTCTATTTTACTTGTTAAACCTGTAGTAGCTAGCATAGTGCTTTGTACAAAGCAAAAACATTCAACACACATTTACTAATACTAAGTAGAATTCACTCAAAGCACACCTCTTAAGAAAATCAACAAATAATCTGTTTGATACTTTTGTTCCTATGATGCATACTAAACCTGGAAATAAAATTCTTAGAAAAGTTATCTAATAAGTGAATGGCAAATGTAAATCTGTCTCATTTATCCATTCAAGTGAGGTTTCACCACTTATTTAGCCTCTTCTCTTCCCAACTCATAGTAAATAGCTATATGTAAAATATGCTTTAGAAATTATTTTTTTTCTCTGTACATGGGGCATATGATACCAGTGAGTGATACTGTATTCAGGTACAATGACGTGGCTCAGAGCATGCTCCTAGGAAGGGATTCAAGGGTGAAACACTACTGCCCAGGAACAATTCATTCCAAACAAACGTCTGCTTCCACCTGGGTCAAACTATTCCAAAAGCTTTTCAAATTTTACATAATAATCTCAAAAGTAGGTCATTTTTCCATTGAAAATAGCAAACATTATTAGTGATATTCCTATTGCTGTTTCTTCTAATAGAGAAGATGAAATATAACACTACATATATTTTTCAAGACTTTATTAATAAATGCCAAATGAAAATGGAAACAATTTAGTTCTAAAAATTGAAAAATACAAAGATATCATATTTAAAGAAAGAAAAAAATTGGTTATACTCACAAATAACATGTTTTGGATTTCACATAGATAAATCAATATATCTAAAAGTGTTAAAATTAGAATTTGTTTTTTAATTTTCTCTTCTAATTACAAACTATTTTTGAGTTCTACATTTTGCTTCCTAATATTTCTTATAATCTAACATATAAAAATATATTTTTTAGCTTATAATTTCCCCAGGAGTAGAAGAGACAGCACTGATAATTCGACAAATTGCTGACCACAATTTAATGACTTCGAAGAGAGATCCTCGTGAATGTTTGGATAAATCCTGGCTTGAAGTTTCACCATCTAAGGTTTATTTTCTAAATGTATAAATTAGATATTTTCAAGGCAAATATAAACACATGTACTTGAATTTCCTTTCTGGTAACATTTTTTTTTCCAGGTGTCCCAAATTGAGTAGTAGGTACAATGACAAAACTTTTAATCTGCTGCAGTGAGTAGAATAAAATGGATCACTTTCAAGAAACCAGTGGCTGATTATTTCTTAAACTCTTTTCTAGGAAGAAATGTACTTACTTGATTTTCCATGTATTAACCCATTAGTGGCTCAGCTCATGTTATATAAAGGACCTTCACTGCATTGGATATTATTAGCAACTCTGTGTCAACTTCAGGAACTCCTACCTGAAGTTCCAGAGAAAGTGTTAAAGGTTAGTTGTTTGAGATCTATATTCCTATATGAGTTTACTTTCTTTTGATTTGAGTATCTATTTTTACCTTAGGGTTTTTGAAATGAAGATATCCAAATGTAATTGTTTTGGACTTCACATAACAAAGAAATAATTTACTGGAACTATATTTCATATAGATTTCTCATTAGCTGTCAATCATATTATACATTTTAAAGCTATGTTATATAGATAATTCAGTACAGTTTGTCACACATTAAATCATTTTGAAATATTATTATGCCCACAAATAATTCAATTATGTACTTGTATTCTATTCACATGTCTTTATAGTACCTCTTCCGAACAGTCCTGTCATTATAGCAATAAAAAGAATTTTAGCCTTATTGGTAATATTTTAAAATTTTTATCAAGGAAACAATGTTCATGTATAACTTATGTAACTAAAAATTCTGTTATATTTGCTGTGAACCTAAAACTGTTCTGAAAAATAGGCTATTTAAAAATTCTATGATAAGTGATTAGAAAATAGATGCAGATTATGTTTTTCTTTTAATAGAACCTAATTATTTTATGTTCTTAATACGTGAATCACTGTAATATTTATCAATAGACTACTTATTTATATTTTCCTTCTTTCTATGTAGATAAGCATCATTATTTCTATTTACTAAACTGATGTTTGTATTATATTATATTGATTAATTTTCTAATTTTTTAGCATTTTTATAGCATCACTTCCTTATTCAAGATTAGTTCTTCTTCCACAACAAAATCACCTGAAATTTCATCACCTTGGGAAAATAGGAATCAGACTGATACCTTTGCTTCTCAGAGTTCAGCTTCTGGCTCTTCCGACTCTATCATTCAAGAACATGATGAATTTTACCAATATTCAGAATTAGGAGAGACAGTACAGGAAGACATAAACAACACTTCAAATTATAACTCTGCCCTTACAGAACTAAAAAATGTGCCATGCATTTTACCATCTGTGACTTCATACAATCAGCCTAGCTACTGGGAAGACTCCAGTTGTAACCCTAATATAGTGGAGAATAATAATCCTTTTCTAGTTAATATAGAATCAAGGAAAGCAGCTTGTAACTCCTTTGTAAACCAGAATGATTCAGAGTCAGATGTCTTTTCTTTGGGACTAAGACAAATGAACTGTGAAACTGTATCACCAACTGACACTCCGAAGACAGTTGTCCCTAATTTTATAAATCATGAGAGAAAAGGAACACATGAAGCAAGAGGATTCATAAATAAAGAAGTATCTGCCCCTGTCTTTTCACTAGAAGGCTCTCCATCTCCTCTTCATTGGAACTTTAAAAAAAATGTATGGGAACAAGAAGATCACTCATCCAACTTACAATATGGTACAGAGCAGACTACATGTGACAAGTGGTACTCTCAGGAAGATAATTTATTCACTAATCAGCAACAATGTCTGTTGGATGAGTTAGCAGACGTCACACGTGAAAGTTCAAATGTTGAAACTAAAAAGACTTTCTGGAGAGGATTACCGTCTGTCCCCAGTTTGGATCTATTTTGTCCTTCTGAGCCTAATGTAAATCAAAGAGAATTCAACAGACTTTTTCACCACCAAGGAACTGGAAAGTGGTTAGGACGGAAAAGGCACCCTGAATCTTCATCTAACCCAAGAGACAAGGAATCGTTAACAGGTAACACCATTCAATAGTTGATAAAACTACTCTTAAATTTAATTTAAAAAGATAAGAACCATCTCCAAATTTTAAAAATTTTTTTGTTTTAATTACTATACTTAAAAATCCTCCAATAACTTTTGGGTCAAGGAGAAAATCAAAACCCTAAAATAAATGCAAAGAAAATATAATATGTCAAATTCCTTTAGCTTTAAATGAACTAAGCATTCAACTTAAGAAGCTAAAAATAAAAACAGAACAAATCTTAGTGAAAGAGAAGACTAAAATCAACAAAGACTAAACAGAGGAATCCATGAATCAGAAAATTAACCTCTTGTGGAACAGGTATATTTAATTGGATAACATGCATTAAGAGCAATGGTGCCAATCACCATTCTAAGCCCTTTATGTGGTTTGTTTAATTCTAACAATTCTCTCAAATAGGTACTACTGTTAACTCCATTTTGATATATGTTTTTAAGTTGTTTGAACATATAATATCAAATTTTTAAAAGAACAATTTTGGCTGGGCGCAGTGGCTCGAGCCTGTAATCCTAGCACTTTCTGAGGTTGGGGCAGGGGGATCACTTGAGGCCAGGAGGTGAAGAGCAGCCTGGGCAACATAACAAGATCCCAGCTCTACAAAAAATAGAAAAATTAGCCAGGCATAGTGGCACATGCCTCTGGTCCCAGCTACTCAGGAGGCTGAGCCAGGCAGATTACTTGAAGCCAGGAATTTGAGGTTACAGTGAGGTATGATTGCACCACTGCACTCTAGCCCAGGCAAAGAGAGAGACTCTGTCTCAAATAAATAAATACACAAAGAAATAAAAATAAAAGAACAGTTTTATTTTCTAATTTCTAGTAATTCTACCTTTCTTTCAGTGTCATTTCTTATTGTATTGGCCTAAGCATCTAGAACAAAATATTAAATTCTAATGACCATGCAAAGGTAGACTTACCAGGAAGGGAAAAAAAGGGATGGAGGACAGGGGAGAAGCTTAAGCTCCAAAGCTTCTCTTTTGCATAGGCCTTTTCGCGAGGACTGAGAGGGGCCCAGAAAATCTTGTATCTTTGTTTTACTAAAAGAGGGCCTCCCAAATTGTATAAGCCAGTCCAGGCTCTCCCACAACTTCACAGTGAGCAACCAGTGCCCTATCATCATTTACATTCCCTGTGTTTCATCAAATTATTTATTTAAGGATTCTTTAACTCCTTGATTGAAGTTAAAGATTTATTTTCCAGATATGATTTTAAAGATATGAATTTAAAGATAGATTCCTAAACATATAGCCCCTCCCTAAAAAGAAATATGTCCATATGTTCATGAGAAGAATAGCCAAATTGAAGGAAAAAAGCTGCAGTCAGGAATAGGAAGGGAAAACTTAAAAGAAAAAGAAGAAAAAGAAAACCTGAAAGAATTGTATACACTCTCACCGTAAAGATAGATACACAGAAGGTACACAGAGATCAAACAGTATATCTTAGTTTAGGTTCAAAGTCAGTTAAGGTGAGCCTTTAATTTGTATCCTAGTCAATGAGGACTTACTGGAAACCTTCGGGAATTAGGAAGCCCTGCCTGAGTTGCTTCCCAAACCATTTGGATTGTTTACTTAAAAATATTAGAACTATAATAGAAGAGGCCTTAAAGATCATATAGTATAATTTCTCATTTCACTGAAAAGAAAATTGAAATCCAGGAGATTTAACTATTTGTACAAGGCATGAGTATAGAAATATGTGTATTTAACACTAATTTTTAATACTGGGCCATTAGATACAGGTCCATTTATGTTTAAAACATAATTTTTAATAGTTATTATTTTATCACAGTTTGGAAATTTTGACACTTTGTTGATAAATGACGAGGAGACATTATCCACTTGAATAACTGGAAAAAAATAGCTATACTTTACTACTATAAGCAATAAAATGGTTTTTGTTTTTTTCCTTTTAACAGGTTTCATGTACTCACCACTACCACAATTCAAAAAACGACGTCTAGTATATGAAAAAGTCCCTGGTAGAGTTGATGGACAGACTCGGCTGAAGTTTTTTTGAAGGCGGGAAAGAACAGTACTATATGCCATATTCCACTGCTTTTGATGATAATCCACTAGCAAAAGTATTTAGATTTGCTCATATATTAAAGAAAATGCAATTATTCATACGTGTTCTCAGTGTTTCTATATTAAATTTTCATAATATATATTCTGCCCTATGGTTTGCATCTTTGTAAGTTAAATATTCTAATTTATCAGTTAGCATAATAATTATCATAAGGTCCAAAATGTCTTCCAAGTTCACCTAAACACAAGCTCTTTAAGTGAGTCTCCATCATGGTCTGACCCTTTGAGTCAGGAAGTGAAGATCACCACAGTCAACCTTAACACCAAGAAAGTTAAAATCTAGGACAAAATTGAAGTTAGAGAGCTTTCAAGTGTTGTTCTTCCGTAACAAAATTTAGAAACAAATGACTAAGAAGGAATATTTGCAACCCAGTTAATAGGAAAAAAGTTTACATTCCTAATATATAAAAAAGTTTTATAAATTGATAGGAAAAAGACAACCTAATAGAAGAATGGGCAAACTATGAATAGATATTTCTTCAGAAAAAACCAAAAATAGTCAATAAACACTCAAAACAGTATACAGCTTCATTACTTATTAGACATATGCAAATTAAAATATTTTTTATCGCCTATCAGATTGGCAGAATTTTTGAAAATTCATAATATCCAATGTCAGCATATGGAAAACAGAACATTTTCCTATATTGTTGGTACTTCTTTTTTGTTGTTGTTGTTGGAGACAGAGTTTCGCTCTGTTGCCCAGGCAAGAGTGCCGTGGCGTCAGCCTAGCTCACAGCAACCTCAAACTCCTGGGCTTAAGCAATCCTCCTGCCTCAGCCTCCCGAGTAGCTGGGACTACAGGCATGCGCCACCATGCCCGGCTAATTTTTTCTATATATTTTTGGCTGTCCAAGTAATTTCTTTCTATTTTTTAATAGAGACGGGGTCTCCTTGCTCTTGCTCAGGCTGGTCTCGAACTCCTGAGCTCAATGATCCACCCACCTCAGCCTCCTGGAATGCTAGGATTACAGGCATGAGCCACCACGCCTAGCCGATACAACTTCTTTACAACACAGTTTGTATAACATCTACTAAGATGAAAAATGCATGTATCTTTTGACTCAACAATTACATTTTCAGGAATCTGTCTTAAAGAAATATTCAATTACATAATGAAATATATTGTAGTATAATTTGTAATAGGTAAAAATTATAGACAACAAAAATGCTATCAGTAGGGGAATAAGTAATAGAATATCATGAAATCATTAAGAAGAAATTAAATCTGTGTGCTCTAAAAAGGAAGGATGTCCATAACATAAAGAGCAAAAAAAAAAAAAAAAATAGACCTTTGAAAATTCAAATGTTTTCCAAAATGATTAATGTATTATGGAACAATGTGGGCATAACATGAATTTTACATTCTGATATTGATTTTGTTCACAAGAAACACTAGGTGAACTAAAAAATTGCACCCAAGTGAAATGAGCTGGATAGGAATACACAAAACACATACACCACACATCTTGCAAGATCACTGAACCACACTCGATGTGGCTTGGTGACACATCTGGTGTTTCAACTTTCTGACTAGGATAACCCTCCTTCCACCACCTCACAGTAACACAAGTTGCAACTTGGCTGGGCAGTCCCGCACACTCCCCTTTCTTTAATTTTTCCCCACTTTCCTCTCAGTTCTCTCATTTTTTTCTCTTTATCTCTGTTCTCTCATTCCTTTTCTATCTCTCTTTTGTTTTTTCCTCAAGCAGAAAGAGTGGTAAGCATGGGAGCGAGGTGTGGATAGCCAGTGGGAGAGTGGGGCCTAAAGCTCCACAAGCAATCTTCACATGTTGTTCAAGGTTTAAAGAACCGTATGTATTACATTAATAGTATTTATGTATTCCTTAACCATTTAACATGTCTAAAAGTGTGCTATCATTTTTATTAGATTTTTATCTTTTTTATTTGTCACTGATAAAATTTGAGTGTTAAGCTCCTAACCCCATTTTCCCATAAGCCATGTGGTTATTATTGTGTGATTTGACACAGCTTGGTGATTTTTAGGAATGCATGTGTCATGTTACAGCAGGACTGACTGTATGTATATCCTTCTTAGCAGCTTCTTAATATGATGTGTCATAATATATTAATCATAATATATATAATACATTAATCATTCTCTCGCTGATGCACATTTAGGTTGACTACAATTTTGGCATGAAAAACGTATGGATATAGCCGGGCATGGTGCTGCATGCCTATAGTCCCAGCTACTTAGTAGGCAGAGGCAGGAGGATTGCTTGCATCCAGGAGTTTGAGGTTGCAGTGAGCTATGATTATGCCACTGTACTCTATCCCAGGTGACAGAGTGAGACCCTGTCTCAGAAAAAAAAAAAATATATATATATATACATATATACATATATATATATATATATATATATATATAGACACACATACCAAACTTTTAACAGTGAAAGAGTTAGAATGAATACAAAGGTTGTTACTGGAATCAGGGATGCATGAAAGTTTTTATGATATTGCCATTTATTGATTGATTGATTGATATGCAGAAGACTATGGGAGGAGCATAATTTGGAGAGACCAGGTGCTTGATTTGGAGCAAGTTAAATTTGAAATACCTACTAGACTTCCACGTGGATATATTAAGTAGATATTTGGATTACAAAAGTCTCAAGCACTATGGGATATATAGATCTGGGAAGTAAATATTTGGGAATCATCAAAGAATAGGTGGTATTTAAAGCCATGAAACTGGATAAGGTTACTAAGGGAGTGAACGTAGAGAGAAAATAGAAAGAGTTCAAGGACTAAGCCCTGGAACAACATTAGAGAGAAACGGAGGGAAAAAAAAAAGGAGGTTGAGAAGGAGCAGCTAGTGAGGTAGGAGAAAAACCAGGAGAGTCTGATGTCCTGGAAGCCAAATGAAGAGGATGTTTCTAGAAGGAGAGAGTCATCGATTATGTCAACTGTTACTGATACATCCAAGTGAAAGGAGGAAAGAGAACAACTGGATTTACCATTGTTGATCTTGATAGGAACAGTGTTTGGAGGAATGGTGGGGACAAAAGCCTGATGAGAATAGATTCAAGAAAGCAAAAAAGAGGCAAACAGGAGGTTTAGACAACTCTTTCTGGAACTTTCACTGCATAGACAAGAAAGATGAGGTATTGGCTAGAAGAAGTTAAGAGAGGATATTCTTAAAATAGAGAAATCTCACTGTGTTAGTAGGCTGATGGGAAAAATCCAATAGAGGGGTAAATGCTAATGGAGACAGAGAGTGAGAGGGAGATTTGCTGGACAGAGGTCCCTGGACAGGTGAGAAGAGATGGGATATAGTGCAGAAAAGTAGGGGGTTGGACTTGGCTAAGACCACAAAGTTCATCTACGGAAATAAGAAAAAAAAGGCTGAGATTATGGGCATAGATAAAGGCAGATGTGGTGGGAGATCATAGACATTCATTCTCTTCTGATTGCCTCTATTTTTTTCCTCTACTTTCATTCCCCCCACTCCCACCATACAAATACAAATTACACAGTAGTGGAGTCAGGGCCCTCAATAAACATTCCCATTAGAAAGGGAAAGAATGAGACAGACACAACAGTCAATGGTTAGCATTCTGAAATCCAGCAATGCAGATGTGAAACCCTCCTCCACCAGGTCCTCATTGTACTGTGAGAAAACCCTTACCCATGGCTCTCCATGGTCCCCCAGCTCCACCTTGTAGAAGTCCTCCCTTATCCATTACTCTCCTTGCACCCTTAAGAGTGTGTCTTCCTTAGGGAATATAAAGTTTTCTCAACCTGCTTCCTGACATGCAAGTTTAGAGGCCTGAAGTTGTTCAACTTAAATAGCTTATTGTTTCTCAAATCTCCTTGAAAATTCCATGGGTTCTGGTATATTTGTTTCCAGTTTGTTCTATGTACTGGTAGCCACATCTAAAGTTCTTTTCTAGACATGATTCTCATGCCTAATTTATTTTTTTGCTTCCTTCCCTCATGCCTCTCTTTAAAACTTGGTGACAGTTAAATTGAAGCCAACTGGGCTTGGTGGAGAGGGGCATAGACTTAATGTGATCTCAAACTCGTCAATCTTCCTTCTGACTGGAATTTATAGAGGTTTTGCCAAACTATTCTCCCAAAGGGTGGTAGCAGTCCACACTCTTCGCTAGTAAAGTATGAAACCATCCAGTTTCCCTCATGTTCGGGCGAGGGCTCTAGAGCCAGACTGTGTGGATCAGATCCTGGTTCTATCATCCATTAACTCGTTGACTATGCACAACGTTCAACTCATGTGGGCCTCACTATCCACATCTATAAAAAGGAGATAAGGAAAATATTCTTATCTAAATTTTAAAAATAATTATGGGTAATGAAACAGACCCAGAGAATTGGAGTTAATTTGCTCAAGGTCACACAAATGAGTAAATTACCTAATATATTAATATATAAATTAATATATGAATGCTTAGAACATGGTATGTAAGTACTGAATAAATGTGAACTTTTATTATTTATTTTTCTAATCTGAAGGATTGAAAAATGACATCTTATTATCACCTTATTTATATTTACCCTGCTTACTAGTCAAGTACTTTTTCTTTTGGATTCATTGTCTTCCCTGTGAATTGCTTTTTTTTTTTTTTTGAGACAGAGTCTCACTTTGTTGCCCTGGCTAGAGTGCGTGCTGTGGTGTCAGCCTAGCTCACAGCAACCTCAGACTCCTGGGCTCAGGCAATCCTCCTGCCTCAGTCTCCCGAGTAACTGGGACTACAGGCATGCACCACCATGACTGGCTAATTTTTTCTATATATTTTTAGTTGTCCAATTAATTTCTTTCTATTTTTAGTAGAGACGGGGTCTCGCTCTTGCTCAGGCTGGTCTCAAACTCC
>CAUYSK010088112.1:0-13559 GCA_963575035.1 Avahi laniger | reverse complement strand
ACTAAAAATATATATACAAAAAATTAGCCAGGCATGATGGCGCATGCCTGTAGTCCCAGCTACTCGGGAGGCTGAGGCAGGAGGATCGCTTGAGCCCAGGAATTTGAGGTTGCTGTGAGCTAGGCTGACGCCACGGCACTCTAGCCTGGGCAACACAGTGAGACTCTGTCTCAAAAAAAAAAAAAAAGAACAAGTTGAGAATGTTGCATTTATCATCTTTCTCCTCTTTTTGAGCCTCCTTTATTGTAAAACCATATTTATAGCAGCGAGTTTGGAAGCAGCCCGGCCAAGTCTGGTTCCCTCTGCCCTGAGCGGAACGCAACTTCATGGCTGATTGCTTTTACCAGATTTTTTTCACCTGTTCTTGTCTAAGCCTGTAACACATTATCACTCAAACCAGACATGCTTTTATCTTTTCGGAAGCTTGTGAGAGGCAACTCTGGTGCTTCCCTTCCTCAGTTTTACTTTGAGGAACATTTATCTGTTTCTTGCAAAATTTGGCTGTTCATCTCTTAACATTTTCTGTATGTGTTTCTTCTGAACAGGCTGCTTTCCAAAGCTTTGTAATTCTTATCTTCCTTCTACCTCACCCGGCCTTATTGTGCTGGAATCACTTAAACCCAGCTAATACTTGTGAAGTATTTAACTATATGCAAGACATCATTTTAGACCCCTATGGATGTAAATAAATGGATAAAACATGATTCTTGCCCTCATGGAGCTTACAGTCTGATAAAAGAGACAGTGCATGGTGTCAGTGCACACATTGGTATGGAAGGTAATGTGTAAGAAAGAGGTAGGGAGGATCCCTGAGTTGGGTGGGGTACTGGTTTTCCAAGGAACCTGTTGCAAAGCAGGAGCTTATCCTTACTTTGTATTTTTAAAATATGATCTCAACTTTCAGAATTGAAACCTTGGAATCTTCTGCTGTGGTTTAGATGTCACGCTCCCCGGGTGTAGGACAGATAGAGCTCCCGACTCTTAGGCTTCCTCGTCCCGTTGACTCTCTTGCCACTTACTTCACAAGGCTATAAGCTATATTTTTAATCAAGTTATTTGATGGGCATACTGTTTTCCCTTGGAAAAGGAACGGCGTGTACAACAAATGAACCGTGAGTGACATACTTATAAATGAAGTAACATAATATTTTAAGCAGCTCATCTGTTATTTAATATAATTCCCCAATGAGAGCTTGGCGTGGTGCTCTGTCACCCATAGGCCTCTCGGAAGTGGAATTCTTTTTTCTATCATTGCATAATACTTCTGCCAGAAGAAGGAGGTGGTAGAGTATTTGAAATGGTGATTCTGTTAGCTGCTACCCCTGCCTTTTTCTGTAATGTGGGAAACCTTTGTCTTAGAATCTCCTGGCAAATGTCCTGGTTGGATCTGTGGGCAGTGCTTGTCCGGCTGCCTCAAGGATCCGGCTTAGAGACATGTTCTTTGAACACTTAGTGTGAGAGTTTTGTTTGTTTGTTTGTTTTTAATTTAACCCGCACCCATGCAAACTGTGTTCCCCATGCCAGTACCAGAATAACCCTGGCCAGGCCTCAAGAAAAACCTGGTAACTGACCTAAAATTAAATGCATGAACTCTGCCTGCCCTTTTGCATTTGCATTATGGTTTTTGGTTAGGTCCTCTTAACTATTTTTTTCCCTTAGGAAAAGGCTGAGAAGGAGAAGCTTGGGTCATTATCCTAGACATAGAGAGGGAATGGATGAGCTAGGAAGGTTACTGTTAATAAGTATAAGAGGGACCGGTACAAATTATGCTGGATCTAAGATTTTTTTTTAACCTAGCAATAAAAAGTCTGTGACATATCAAATCATTGGGTTTATCCAATGATCTATAGTATACTATAGATCTATAGTCTTTTTTTTTTTTTTTCCCCCAAGAGACGGGGGAATCTTGCTGTGTTGCCCAAGTTGGCCTCGAACTCCTGGGCCCAATGATCCTCCCGCCTCAGCTGTAGTATTTGGTCTCAGCTTAACTTTGAGTATGAGCCGTACTGCACCTTGTGCCTGTAAGGGCTGGCTTGTTCCTTCAGCTCAGCTGAATCTTCTCTTTAATGATCTCACCAAGTACTCCCAGGTGAGAGTGTGTTATATTTATCCCTGACACCTTTCAGATTACAGGAGATCATGCAAGCCATGAAAACGGGGCACTGCCTAAGGTTCGTTTTTATTCTGACTTAAAAATAAATGTCTTGGAAATTAAATTGCTTTCTTTGCTGGTTTTACCTTCCCTGACACACATCTGTTGCTGGGATAGTAGTGGCGTGGGAGTGAGCTTCATGTCCCCTAAAGAGGCATGTGTGCAGATAGCAGGGAGCAGAGAGTTGTGGGACATTTTTAAACATCATAAGCCCTTTAGAATTTAATGTTTGTATTTATATTGACCTCAAAGAGTTTTTTTCTTAAATATTTCAAATATACAGAGCAACACAGAAAATAATACAGTAAGCATCTATGTGCTCACCACCAAGATGAAATGTTTATAATATTTTTTATTATTCCTATGAATTTCTCTGTACTCCTTCCACTTCCGTGAATCCCGTGATTTTGTGTATGAGTTAAAAATGAATGGATATAATGTATCTAGCTTTTTGCAACTTGACTTTTTTTTAAATTTAGCATTATGTTTTTGAGATGTATTCATGCAGATCCAGCCCATTTATCTGGTATCTCTTTTTAATTTAAAAAAAATTATATAAAAAAGAGACAGGATCACGCTCTTGCTCAGGCTGGTCTCAAACTCCGGAGCCCAAATGATCCGCCCGCCTCGGCCTCCCCGAGTGCTGGGATTACAAGCGTGAGCCACTGCGCCCGGCCCAGCCCAGCCCATTTATCTGAACTGCTTTATAGTGTTCCCTTGATATGTGGGTAAATATACTTCAACTTATTTATTTATATGGACAGTGAGGGGCAGTTAATTTGATTCCACATATTAGCTATTAGAAATAGGGTCACAAGGAACACTTTTGTACCTATTTGTTTCCTAATTGTTGTGGGAACAGGGAGAAGTGCTGTTGACTTTAGTGTGTGTAGATCTTGTATGGAACTAACATGAGTTCTTGCCATTTGTAGATTCTTTTGCCTTTCCTAGTGCAGATAATTATATCACAGTTGTGTTTTCTCCTTTCTGGCCCTTAGATCTTTTGTCTCCTTTTCTTACTGCGTTAGTTTGTGAGGGCTGCCATAGCAAACTACCACAGACCAGGCTGCTTAAACAACACAAGTTTTTCTCACAGTTCTAGAGACACGAAGTCCAGGATCAAGGTGTGGGCAGGGTTGTTCCTCCTAAGGCCTTTCTCCTTGGCTTGCAGATAGCCATCTTCTCCCTGTGTGCTCACATGGTCTCCCTTTGTTCTGTGTCTTAATCTCTTATTCTTGCATGGACACCAATCATATTGAAGTAGGGCCCACCCTGACGACCTCTTTTTAACTTAATTACCTCTTTAAAGTCCCTGTCTTCAAATACAGTCACATTCTGAGGTACTGGGGGTTAGGACTTGAACATGTGAATTTGTGAGAAGACACCATTCAGCCCATAGCCCTTGATATGCTGGCCAGGCCCTCTAATAGACCACTGAATTAAAGCTGCAAAAGTGGGCAGCGTGTTTTGCCCCTTTCCATAGGGGGATTGTAAAGAGAATCCTCTTAAAGTCTCATCACTAAAAGTGACAGTTGCAGTGGGTTTCTAGCTGCCTTTCACTGAGTTAAAGAAGCTCCCTTGTGTACACTGTTTGCTTTCAAGAATGCACCCACATACGGCCTGCCTTCGCCAGTTAGAGCTCAGAAAACTTAAATGCCTTCCTTACGGCAGGATCCAGAGAGGTGCCCTAGGCTCTGTCCCAAGCCTGCTTTGGAAGAGAGCTGCTTGAGGCAGTGCAGGTGGCATGTTTACAGGATCAAGGTCTGGCATATAAATGGCATCTGGGGTCTGGGGTGATAGTGGCATTTTTCTTAAGTGCTTGGCAGGGCAGCCCCAGATGGGGTGGAGGGTTCTTCATCAGTCCAGTTGTGTGGAGTGGTGTTTGGCGACGTCCCCATGTTACTCTGCCACCTGAGGCATTTCTGTGAGAGACCCAGCATCCTTTCAATTAACTTCTTTCCTGCCTAAACACTTTCTGCTGGTGGCTGTAACAACCCTTTTGTGGCCCAGCGTTTCTCCCTTCTACTCCCTTCGGGTATGCTCTGTGTCTCTTTTCTAGGTTTTTGAGTTGGACATTCTAATTTTCCATTTTTATTTTCTAGTGTATGCATTTTCCACAGTTTTATTGAGATATAATTTATATACAATTCAGCCATTTGAAGTGCACAATTCAGTGGTTTTTAGTATAGTCACGGAGTTGTGCAACCATCACCACACTCAATTTTAGAATATTCTCCCCCAGCCCAGGCAGTCTACTTTCTGTACATTTGCGTTTCTAGCACATGCGTTTTAAGTCCCCCTGGGTCTGCCTTAGCCTTATCCCACAGCTTTTTTAATCAGAGGAATTATTTTCTACCCCTTTTTATTGTTTCCTTCTAAAAATCATCTCGATGGCAACATAAAAAGCCTTATGCTAATTTAGTATTCAGGATTCATAGCTATAGAATACATAGTGAAAATATTATTCTTAGATCTTTTGGTGGAGTTGACAATTACATTTCCTTAGATAATCAATTACAAATGCCTGCTGTTGTCTGCTCTAAGTAACATGGGATGGAGATCCCATGAAAGAAATGAACTAACTATCCCTCAGGTGACCTCCTCAAGACTTCCCTTATCTCTATAAATTACTTGGGTTGGAATTACATTAAATCATTCATTAAATGCTTCCAATTCTTTCATTTATTCCTTTTTCCTCCCATACATTCATTGCCATATTTAATTGCCTTACTACATACACAGGTTTTTATGTTTATAAACATACAAGATATATTTTTTCTTTTTCCCAACCTATTATTCTGAAAAATTTCAATCCTACAGAAAATTTGAAAGAACAGAACAATGAACACTTACTTACCCCTGAAGATATTCTGGAAACACCATCCCCAAAAATGCTGCTTCGGCATGCTGATTGATTATGTGATGAACAGCAAACATAGGGAGGACCCTTCTCTGCCTAAAGATGTCAAGATTAACTGTTGACAGCTCCCCCAGACAGACTATCACCTACCCTGGTGGCTGCTCCCAGACAGCTTTTAATACCTGAGAAACTTTATCTGCATAACAAGACAAACTTTATTCACGTTATAGCTCCTGCCTTTTCCCTCCCTCGAATTACCCTCCCCCATAACTTGTGTGGCCACCACCCCCCAGAAGCCCAAAGGCCCTATTGTTTAATGTAGCTCAGGATAATGTATAAGCTTCAGTCATCAGACCCTTAAGTCTGATATTTTGTGGGACTACTATAAGTATATACTTAAAATGGTTTTTTGTCTCCTGTTAATCTGTATGTCATTTAATTTGTAGGCCAGCTGAAGAACCCAGAAGGGTAGAGAAGAGCCATTTTTCGCTCCCCTACACAGCTCACCTAGATGTACCAAATTAACATTTTGCCATATTTGCACAATTCTTCCCACCCTCCCTTCTATCTGTCTTTCTCTCTCTCATATACGTATTTTCTCTGAATCATTTAAAAGTAAGTTGTAGACTATGGCCATACCACCCTGAATGCACCCCATCTTGTCATAAAAATAAGTTGTAGACGTTGTGACATTTCACTCCTAAATACTTCCTTGTGTAATTTATTTAATGCTTAAAAACATTCTCCATAGTTACCATAGTGTTATTACACCTCAGAAATTTGACATTGATATTAACGTCCAATTAACCATTTAATAGTAATAGTAGATATTATGTCCTTATTCAAATTTCCAGTTGTCCCCCAAATGCCCTTTTTTTTTAAAATCCAAGATTCAGTCAGGATCATATATTACCTGTAGTTGTCATGTCTCTTTAGCTTCCTTTATTCTAGAACAGTCCCTCTGCTTTCTGCCCTCCCCTTCATAGGATTGACATTTTTAGAGTACAGACCAGAAATATCCTCTAATTTGGATTTGTCAGATTGCTTCCTCGTGATTAGATTCAGGTTAAACATTTTTTGGGAAAAGGACTGCATAGTTGACATGTGTCCTTCCCATTGCGTCATACCAGGAAGCCCATAATGTCAGTTTGTCTCATGACTTGGTTACAGTGATGTCTGCGAGGCAAAAAACTCTGAAATGGTGTGAGGGTCTCCTTTCCTGGTAACCTTTGACCCATTGGTTTTTATAATCCATGGATAATCCTTATGGTCATCAATTTTTTTTTTTTTGAGACAGAGTCTCACTCTGTTGCCCGGGCTGGAGTGCCGTGGTGTCAGCCTAGCTCACAGCAATCTCAATCTCCTGGGCTTAAGTGATCCTTCTGCCTCAGCCTCCTGAGTAGCTGGAATTACAGGCATGTGCCACCATGCCCAGCTAATTTTTCATATATATATATTTTTAGTTATCCAGTTAATTTCTTTCTGTTTTTTTACTAGAGACAGGGTCTCGCTCTTGCTCAGGCTAGTCTGGAACTCATGAGCTCAAACGATCCACCCACCTCGGCCTCCCAGAGTGCTAGGATTACAGGAGTGAGCCACCGTGCCTGGCCAATTTTTTTTTTAATTTTAATGACTATCTTTTCTTTTCCAGAAATTGTTTAGTTCTTGTGTATTTTTTCCTTCCCTCCTTTTTGCCTTCGATAGTATCTTATTTTCTGGAATTTGGAATCCATCTTTTATGTCTTTAGTCTTTAAATACAACTATTTTGTAGGAGCTGTCAGATTGTACTGTTTTCTGATTTCTGCCCATGGTGGATTGTTTTGTCATTTTTGTGTGTGAGCTTATCTTAAACAGAGTATAGAGGCGCAGGCCCTTGGTTACAGATTGCAGGACAGACTTTTCTTTCCTCTGTGTGTAGCACAGACAGAGAACACACCTTCTTCCCCATCCCCTCACTTTTTAGTTTGCCCTTATTTTCTGGCACCTGGGGATTTCCAGTTACCTCTTTGTTCTTCAATAGGTATGTAGCTGTAGGGTTTTTTGGTTATCTAGACTGTTATATTACTGTAACTGGAAGTTCCCATGATTTTCATGTTCAGAATTGAGACTTATCACTTTAAAGAGTTTTTAAGGCTTAGGTTTACTCCTCTGTGAGCTGTCAGCAAATGACTAGAGTTTATACCTTTCTCATCATTTAGCAAGTCCTGACATCTTAGCTCCCAAATTATTATTAACCCTGATTACAAAGGTCTTGCAAATTATTTTTTTAAATGATTGGGGGTTGGAGAGGGGATGGGTTGATGGAAAGTGAAAGGGAGGGTAGCGAAGTTGTAGAAGCCTCAAGTGTCTTGTTTTACTTAATCTTCCAGTTCTTAAGGGCATCAGTACATCAGCATTTAAATGTGTCACTGGTTTCTTTTCAATGTGATTAAACTGAAGCAAAGTTATTACATTATAAAAGATAAAAAGAATCATAGTTCACTCCCCTGCTGAGGTTGTAGTTTGAAGGATTTATGACTTTGTAATGTTTTCTTTTTTTAGACAGGATCTTATTTTCAACAACAGATGGAAACAGCTGGGTCTAGAGCATGCTCCCTTATGCCTCTTATGAAATTTACTAGCAAATAATGGTCTGGGAGCTCTCAAAGCTGAGAGAACTCCATTTTGACAACCTCAGGTTTGGATGTGATGGGTGTGAAATACTCAGTTTTTTAAAAATTTCTCTCTAATTTCTAGTTTGCAGATTTGCAGCTGCCCCAATGTAAGTATGGAAAACATCTGGTTTTTTCCTCCTTTTGGCCCACTCAACCTCAGCTTCCCCCCTTATTACCTGTTTGGATGATCTCAGTCCTAATGTTTTAATGCAACACCAAGATTACCATCCCAAGGATGGAAGAGATGATGTCTTTAGGCACATGGCTCAGAAGTAGCAGTGAATTCATGTTGGTTGATTGATTAACTTACCTTTAGCTTTGGAATTAGAAGATACAAGTTTGGTGATTGGGAAACCTTTATAGGCTTTGGTTTTTCCTCTCTATAGTAAGTGGTTAGACTAAATTAGTGGTTCTAACCAGGGATATGTTTTGGAATCATTTGAGGAACTTTTGATTAACTTTGTACTTTGAAATAATTATAGATTCACTGGAAGCTGTAAAAACAATACAGAGTAGTCCCATGTACCTTCACCCAGTTTTCTCCAGTGATGTATCTTACATGGCTATGAGACTATCTCAAAGCAAGGAGACTGACACTCATGCCATTGGTACAATCCACAGACCTTATTCAGATTTCACCACTTTTACGTGCATCCATTTGTGTGTGTGTGTATGTATGTGTGTGTGTATGTGTGATTTTATGCAATTTTACCACAATACAGGTTTATGTATCCAGCACTACAGTCAAGATACAGAACTATTCCACCACTGCAGAGACTCCCTAATGCTACCGATTGTAGTCATACCCATCCCTAACCCCTGTCAACCACTGCTCTGTTCTTCTCTATACTTTTCTTATTTCAGTAATGCTGTATAAATGGAATTGTATGGCATGTAACCCTTGGGGTTGATTTTTCTTATTCCTCATAACTCTCTGTCCAAGCTGTGTGTTTCAATAGTTCATTCCTTTTTATTACTAAATAGTATTCCATGGTATGGGTGGACCACAGTTTGTTTAATTCATCTGATGACCTTTGTAAAAATACTTGTGCACTGGCATAGCTACAGCACCACCCCCTCCACCACTGCCCACCTCCAGATATATCTCTTTTTACTATGTTTGTTGTATCATCACACATTTATTCATCTACCTACTCTTTTATGCATCCATCAACCTGTCTGATTAACACATTTCAAAGTACATGGTAGACATCTGTATATACTTATCTCTAAATATTTCAACACGTGCATCATTAACTGATGTTCAGTGTTTACAGTTTTTTTCTCTTGATTGAAAGTTTACATACAATGAAATGTTCACATTTTAAGTATATGTTCACTGAGTTTTGACAAGTGCATCTATCAGCATCCCTCCAAATCCATATCAAGATAAAGAATATTACATTACCCCACCTCCTTCATATTGTGAGTTAGTAAACTTATAGTGGGGCCGAAGTGTGAGTTGTTTATAAAAGGTCCCTGATTTTGATGCCTACCCTTGTAAAGAATCCTTGAAGACTTAAAAGTCCTCCTCCAGGTGGCCAGCACCTTTGATCTCAGGGCTGTGAGTGACATTCTCACTCCTGCAAAGCCACCTCAGTCCTCCAGCAAACAGGTCCACTGGGGACAGTAAAATTGAGAGAGCTGTCAGTGAACACGCATATAACCACCTCCTTTGTTCTACAGTCAACATTGTCCTATATTTGCTTTGTCACAAACTGTCTGTGTGGCCCTTCATCCATCCAACCGTCTTAATGTTTTGACGCATGGCTCTAATTGCAGTCTTAATCCTTGTGTGATCCCTTCTGTGATTCTGCTCCTTGGGTGCACAAACTCACAGAACTAAAGCAGAGCTGGTGACCCATATGAAAATGAGGAGAATCTGTGCCCACAGATGGGAAAAGCTTTTTCATTTGCTGCTGTTGGGGCTGTGATGGGTATAGACATCCTCGGACTTAACGCCTGGGACGTGTGGATTGGAAGTGAGGGAGTGGCCTCCTGAGAAAGTGGACTCTTTCTCAAAGTCCTGTGCTAGGTAGGCTCATTGCCTTCCTGAAGCTCTGTTTATAGATCTGAGAGGAAATCTAGGGGATTTTATCTCACTTCCTACCCCACCTTATAAAATTAGTTCAGGTGGGTGGCTAGAACCTTAAAGTTAAACACCAGTTATCTCAGTATGCATATGAGGTCAGAATAGAGGGTCCCAAAAGAATTTTTGTTCTCTAACTTGAAGATTCCAGCTGGAAAGATAAAAATTACAAATGTCTAGTGTCTGCAGCTTTCTAGAGCTACTTGTGAGCCCAGAGGTTTTCCTCTCTGCATCCATAATTCCCATCATAGACGTGCCTCATGCTGCAAAATATAATTTGTTTATTAAATAAGCAAATTGGACTCATAAATAGAGTAATTTCCTCATAAACTCAGATTATGTCTTTTCAGTTTGTCATGTCACATTTTGAGAAAATTTAGACGTTAGAAAAGCACCTCTAGGGCAGTCCCAGGTTGTTCTTGGGCTCCTGTTTGGGCCACCTCTGCTGCAACATTCACTGGCTTGTTTGACACATGGTGGCTCAAGTTCTTCCATTATATATTCCCTTTGGCAATCAGAGTCTTTGGTCAAAGCTTTGCTTTTCATTAATGACCTATGTATATGTATCTCTTCCTCCGCTAATAGGGCTGATCCCATTTTACATTATTTTTTCCCCTGTTGACAGTTCACTTTGTACTCCCCCCATCCCCCAACAAGGCCCCTGAGTTTCCTCTGACTTTGGGCTTCCCATGAAAAAGACAGAAGCCCATATGGATGATAATTCTCCTGCTATGCATATTTCAACAAACAGAGCATTTTTACATATGCTTTTGTCTTCCAAAGTGAAGGACCTTCACTGTGTTGATCCAGAAATGTGGTTCCTGGCTTCAGTTTTGCTTTGATGAAGGAAAATAAAACTCGGCAACCTTTGTTGTGAGGGGCACAGTTCTCATCTGGTGAGGGGTGGCTCTGCTGGGAGAAACTGACACCGCTTCACTTCCCTGGTACCCTGGCTGTTCTGCCTGCTTTGTTGACCTTGGTGGCTCAAGGGGCAGGCTGGGCACTGACTCATCTTTTCCCATCTGAGACCCTGGGCAGATTTCCCCTAGGGTCTGCAGGGAAAAGGGGTGGATTTGGTCACTGCAGAGATCATTGTGAGCTTGTCAGGCTGGGTTATCAGCCTTGACTCTGGTCTCTGACTCAGGCACCTCTAATTGGGGGTCTAAGGCATCGTTGCTTTTTACATTAAGCAGCGATTTAATAATTCAGCAGTTGGATAATACTAGTGCTTTGCGCTTCCCTGAACATTTTCTCCAGCTAAGTTCTGTGATGGCATTACCTGGTTTCTCCCCTGGTATTAATCCCACTGGAAGATTGGCCTTACCCAGTAGCATGGATCGTGGCCTCTCTAGGAATGTGAGACTTGTTCTGTGGCAATGATGCTTAGGCTTTCACTGCCCCCATCAGTGGACAGATCTCAGACCTCCCTGTTTCTCTCACATAGCCTTTCCTACTGGTCAAGTCCAGACAAGAGGGTCTGACTCTCTTCCTGGTCTGTTCTGCTGTGTAGCTTTCTTGTTTCAGAGCAGTAATTAAAGGGGCAGGGTGTCTGGATGAACCTGTTACTGTGATCGTATCACCTTCCCAGGGCAAATTCAGAAAGAAGCCCTTTTGTAACAGGCAGAGTGGGTGGGCAGACATTCATTTATAGAGAGGCATCCCTTTCCCAACAGGCAGGGTCAGGCATTGCCTCATCTACATTGATGCAGGCAGTGAATCTAGAGAAGTGTGGGAACATCATTGGGACTTTATTCCTTCCTCCCATTTTAATGCTTTCTAAAGGAACTATTTCTCCCTTTTAAATAAAGTGTCAGTACTTGCTTACTAAAATTTAGAACCTCTGCTCTCTTTGTGTGGATCCACTCTGTCTTTCTAGTCCCCCACATATGATTTAGAATCTCACCTTCTCACGGCAAAACCAGGGCGCTGATTTAAGGTACTGGGTGTCGCTGTTGTGAAAAATTTGGTCCCTAGCACTTTCCATGCTACCAGCCCAGGAGCAGGTCATGTTCTGTCCTCAGACATCAGGGTCTTCTTGAGTAGACTGTGGGCTTGATGACAGGCACTCTTCGTCCCCCCTGGGCGAGAGGCCTTTTTCTTTGCCCACAAAGCCAAGGCATTGTGCACAACAGCAGCCCACCTGGAGTAAGGATCTCCTTCACACCAGCCTGTGAAGCCTCGCTTCTGCTAGAAAGGCACAAGAATGCAGTGCCCTTGACCTTGGGACCTACCTAGCTTTCCAAGTGAGCACAGAGATGAAAGGACTTTGATTTTACACAAGAAAAACGGCATAAACACATAGTCTTGTGGGGGTAATTAGCCTTTTTGACTAAAATTAGCATTACTGGGAAAAGCCAGCTTTGTCTCCAAGTAGGCATATCCATCAGAACCAAGAGGGTGTCTCTTGCATCACAAGCTTCAAAGAAAACAAGCAGTGTTTCTGCTCCTGTGTTTCCTCAATAAAGACATTTTCTAGTCAGCGACCCAAAGCCATCCCTCAGCTGCTCAGAATTTAGATCAATTCCTCTGCTGAGCAAGCATGTTATATTTCTAGGTAGTTGGGAATATTTACTGTTGGAGAAAATTCTGAGGACGGTGGTCATTTTAGCTATTAACAGCTGATGATCAGTTCTGCAGGTGCCCCTGCCCGTATCACTTTAGAACTCCTTTTTTGTGTCTGGTTTGAAAGGGCTTAAAGAAGTTAACTTGTAAAAGGATTCTTCTCACTCTCAGCATGCAAGCCAAATAGCTGTGTGTTCATTCACATTTTTATCAGACAGTTCTAGCCAGAGGCCCTGGAAGGGTTGAAGTTGGGGTGAGGACGCCATCATTTTCAATGACAGTACTGCTCATAAGTTCTCATAGTTGTGACCAGAACAAGTTTGAAAGTCAGATCCAAGATTCTGTCTGACGTTGGTGTTTACCACTCTTGGTTAAAGAATAAATCTGGTATTGGTACTCTCTGACAAAACGGTAACTGTATATTTGTACGAAGACTTAAAGATACTGCCGATCACAAGTAGTGTGATGTAAGAGGACAAATCTTTATTTTATAGATTCCATGGACTTGCCACATGGAAAAGACATTTAATGCCACTAGATTCTTTCCCTGATGCATTCAGTCCTGTGGAATCTTCCTTGGTTCAGCTGTTTGGGTAGTTGGAACCACAGATTTTGGATTTTTGTTCTGATGGACATTTCTTCTTACGGAGTGCTCTAATGCTGTTGCATTTTCTTTCAGATTTGTTCAGAATCTCCTGGGAGTTTCCCTCATTAAGAATCAGCTCTAGGTCTCCTTAGGATCCCTCCACCCTGCCATGCTCCCACACTTCCCTGCTGCTTTGACTCCCATGTCGTTCAGATGCTTGTTTCCTGCTTATTAATGGTAAACCCTATTAGTAAGGTTATTCTAATACAAATGTAGATGGCAACAGTTTTGTTTTCTTGTTTGCTCTGCAAGAGTCACCAAGTTTGACCAACACTTGGAGGTTTTTTTTAATGTATTAATTCGGGCCTGGATTGAGAGGTGCTTGATCAAGAAAAGCTCCTTAAAGAGCATTCATTCCCTTAGCCAGGGGCTTGGCTGGCTCAGCACAGTAGAGTGACCAGATTCATTCTGTTCTCTCAGGTGCTTTCTCTGGATCACTTTTGCTTTGGAACCCTCTAGTTCTGGTTCCAGAGGTAGAATTGAAAGTAACTTTACAGGTAAAAATTAAAACTTTATAAAGGGATTTATCTTCCCTGGCCCCCTGAGGATTGTCATCAATGGCTGCTTTGCAAGGAATTTAGTAGAATTGGTTCTC
>CAUYSK010088111.1:0-12716 GCA_963575035.1 Avahi laniger | reverse complement strand
ACCCCGTCTCTACTAAAAATAGAAAGAAATTAATTGGACAACTAAAAATATATAGAAAAAATTAGCCGGACATGGTGGCGCATGCCTGTAGTCCCAGCTACTTGGGAGGCTGAGGCAGAAGGATTGCTTGAGCCCAGGAGTGTGAGGTTGCTGTGAGCTAGGCTGACGCCACGGCACTCACTCTAGCCCAGGCAACACAGTGAGACTCTGCCTCAAAAAAAAAAAAAACAAACCTCACAACAGTATACTGCCATTTCCTCTCCCAGCCTTTGTGTTATTGTTGTCATACATTTTAATTCTACATGCTCTAAGTCCCATAACACATTGTTACTATTGTAATTAGTGAATTTTCTTTTAAAAAGAATAAAAACTAAAAGAAAAATATCTTTTATATTACCCTGATTTTTATCATTTCCATTGTTCTTCGTTTCTTTGTGTATACCAAAATTTTCACGTATATCATAGTCCATCTGTCAAAGAAATTCGTTTAACATTTTGTGTAATACAAGTATATTGGCAATATATACCTTCAATTTTTGTCTAAAAAAATCTATTTCATCTTCATTTTTAAAAGATATTTACCTTGGGTATAGAATTCAAGGTTGACCTTTTTTTCTGCACTTAAAAAATGTCCCTTCGTTGTCTTCTGTTTTGTATATTTATTGTCAAGAAGTTTGCTGTAATCATTCTTCTTCTGTGTGTAATATTTCTCTTTTTTCTGGCTACCGTTGAGATTTTCTCTGTCTCTTGGTTTTTTATCAGTGATGAGTATATAGGAAATTTTATTTTTATTTTGGTTTGGTTTGCTTGTATTTATGCTGCTGAACTTCTCAGATCTGTAGTTTGTTATCTTTCATTAATTTTGGAAAATTCTTGGCCATTATATCTTTAAATATTTCTTCTACCCTATTCTCACTCTCTATTCTCTCCTTAATTTTGTCCCAGTATTTTTTTTTTTTTTTGAGACAGAGTCTGGCTCTGTTGCCCAGGCTAGAGTACCATGGCATCAGCCTAGCTCACAGCAACCTCAAACTCCTGGGCTCAAGCAATCCTTTTGCCTCAGCCTCCCAAGTAGCTGGGACTACAGGCATGCGCCACCATGCCCGGCTAATTTTTTCTATGTATTTTTAGTTATCCTATTAATTTCTTTCTATTTTTAGTACAGATGGGGTCTCGCTCTTGCTCAGGCTGGTCTCGAACTCCTGAGCTCAAACAACCCTCCTGCCTCGGCCTCCCAAAGTGCTAGGATTACAGGCGTGAGCCACCGCGCCTGGCCTGTCCCAGTATTTTTAATGCTCTGTTCTGTACCCTCCTTCCCAACTTTTTTCTCCTTGTGATTCATTTTCAATAATTTCTATTGTACTGTCTTCAAGTTCATTGACTCCTCTATTAGCTGTGTCCAGTCTGCTGATGATTCTATTGCAAGAATTCATCTTTGAAATTGTTTTTTATTTCTCACATTTCCTTTTTCATAGTTTCCATCTATTTGCCAAAATTCCCCATATGTTCATATGTATTTTCTAGCTTTTCCACTAGATTTTTTTAATATATTAGTCGTAGTTATTTTAAATCCCTGTCTAATATATTCTTATTGCTGAGTCTGGTTTTGCTGATTATTTTATCTCTTGACCATAGCTTTTTTCTCTCTCTCTTCTCTCTCCCCTCCAACTCTTTCATTTTCCTTTTTGTATCGTAATTTGTTATTGAATGCTGGACATTATGTATAGAAGCCAGTAGAGACTGAGGTAAATAGTATTTATGCCTGGAAATGACCATGCCCATTTTGTTAGTCTAGAATTGAGGAAGGTTGTATCTAGTTAGTAGTTGAGTGGGTTCGAGTTTTGTTTTTGCCATCACTACCCTCAGTGCACCAGAGAGTACCATAACCTTGTGTTTAGTGTGGGGAATGGGTTGCAGGAGGGTTTTTCTCAGTATTCCTGTTCTACCATTGCCTTGCAGCAGTAGTACCTGTACACTTGCACCATTGGGTGGGGTTTGTCTCCGCACTCTTGCCTCGCCCTTAGTTCCCTCCCGCCCCACACTTATTGTTGCTTGCTACTTGTTGCTAGGCTGTGGTGGGGGAAGGTGGTGGTTCTTGATTCTCCAGATCCAGCCTCAGTCTTAGGCAAGGCCTGTGCAGCTAGGCCTGGAGGGTGGAAGATTCTCAGATTTCCACCCTCCTCCCCTTGCCTTTCCCATGGTAGCCAAATTCTGCCTTGTACCTTGGTAGGCCTTGGGCAGAAGAGAGTTACTTGTATCTCTATCATGGGTAGTCTACCTCTGCTTTATACTGGTGCAAGTTCTTGGACTCCAGAGGTTTTCTTTGTTCCTCCCTCCCCACCCCACCCCAAAAGCAAACAGCTTTTACTTCTATCCGCCCCCTGAAGCAACATGTGTTTGTTGAGTTTCTGAGAGTGGGAAGGATGGTTTCCTTCCCTTCCCCAAAGGCAGACACCTCCCCTAATGACCCTCAGAGCAGAAGGGTCTGCTGCCCCTTCCCTAATGGCCTAAGAGAAGCCCATTAATAAGAGAAGGGTCACAGGATATGGGAGGTGGTTTTTACCTGTCCCCAGCAGTAGCAGTCAGTCACTTCCTACAAATCTACACCACCATGGAGGTCTATATCTGGTCTCCTGTTCTGCCCCAGCCCCCATCTTTCTTTTAACCATTCAGTGGACACTGACAAAGGAGACATTGCAAGTGGACATAAACTCCCCCTGTGTCTGGGGCTCTGTATTAGTCAGGGTTCTCCAGAGAAACAGAACCAATAGGGGAGGGTGCATATATGTGTGCACATACAGAGAGATTTATTTTAAGGGATTGGCTCACACTACCACTGGAGGCTAACAAGTCCAAAATCTGCAGGGAAGGCCCATAGGCTGGAGAGACCCAGGAAGGAGAGATCAAAGGCAATCTGCTGGCAAAGTCCCTTGCTAGTCAGTCTTTTTTTTTTCCCCTAAGATCTTCAACTGACTGGATGAGGCCCACCCACATTACAGAGGGTAACCTGCTTTACTCTAAATTAACTTATTTAAATGTTATTCTCATTTTAAAAAATATCTTCTGAGAAACATCTAGAATGATGTACGACTGTATCTGGCTACCATGACCTAGCCAAGCTGACACAAAATTAACCATCGCAAACTCCTAGTTATTCTGTACTGATCCACTAACCCAAACTCACTCAGCCTTTAGGGATTAGTGAAAACTTGAGCTGATTTCCTCTTTCCCACTTCTTTTCTTTTCTTTCTTTCTTTTTTTCTTTTTTTGAGACATGGTCTCACTCTGTGGCCCTGGGTAGAGTGCAGTGGTGTCATCATAGCTCACTACAACATCAAATTCCTTGGCTCAAGCAATGCTCCTGCCTCAGCCTCCTGAGTAGCTGAGACTACAGGTATATGTCAGAACACCTAGCTAATTTTTTCTATTTTTAGTAGAGATGGGGTCTTGTTCTTGCTCAGGCTGGTCTCAAACTCCTGAGCTCAAGCAATCCTCCTGCCTGGGCCTCCCAGAGTGTTGGGATTACAGGCATGAGCCACTGAACCCAGCCTCTTCCCCACTTTCATGGCAGTAACTTTTTTCTCTAGTGCTCTATCAAATGTGAAACACTGTCTGTGTCCCTTCTCTCCTCAGTGGGGCTTGTCACTTTTTGGAATTAGGTTATGTGGCTGCCTTGTGATCTCATCACTCTAAAGGATCTAAGAAAACTTATGATTTTGTAGACGATTCACTTTTCTTATTTTAGGATGAAATTGATGTTCCCTTGCAACTTTTTACATCTTAAAATGGAAGCAGAACTCCTATTAATGTGATTTTCATTTTGTTTGGTTTTCACTATGGCATGATCTTGATTATTTAAAAATCATGAAGGACAGGAATTATATTTGCAGAGTCTAGCATAGGAATTGTAAGTTAGTGGTCCACAGGTTTCACATGAAAACCTAGGTTTCTAGATTATTTTGAGAAATGTGAATATCTGACATGCTTGATTCACATTTACTGCCCTTTTCATGGGCACAGGCTCTCCAGCTGTCCATTGTGCCCAGAGCAGGACAGACACCTCTAATACTGACTCCTGCTCCATCTCCTTGGGGCAGACCATTCTGAGACCCAGGCCACTTCCTCAAGAGTCCTCTTGGAACTGGGTCTGTGGCAAGCATTGTTTTGTGCAAATCTCAATCCCGAAGCCAACATGGCATGTGACAACCAAATGCCCTGAGTTCAATCACAAGTCATAAAAGAGGTCTTGGAGCTCCCTGGAAGAGGGCATCGTGCACATCTTCTACCACAGCTAGGAGTTCCTTGTGGCCCGCAGAGGTGGCTCCAGAACACATAGGTGAGAATGCTAACCCCATCAGGGAAGCAACCAGAGTGCCAATTGTTTTGTTTCATCAGAATATAGTGTAGCCTGTGATGGTCCCAAAGTAATCCTGGGAGGTAGGAGTTACTCCTCTGCGAGGGACGACAAGGGTGGTGGGAGGCCTTTGGGCTCAGGCCAAGTACTTCAACTCTAGTCTAAGTTGGAGGCAGGCAAGGGCCAGCCCTCCACTCAGAGGCTGGTGTCCTCCTTACTCAGACACATTCACCACTAGATAGAATGACACCAAATTGTCTCCACAACTGCGGGTACTTCAGCACAGGGTGGGGCCTGTGGATTTGTGGGTTCACTGCCTCAGGTACAGCTCCATTTCTGGAAGCCAGGAGAAGAATCCCAGCAGGACTGGACTGGATTGGGCAGAATTGTTTCCTTTGGCATCTGGAAGTGCATGTCATTTAGGGAAGGAGGGTGAATGAAGTCAGGGGAAGGAGCGGAGGCCCATATCTGAGAAGTAACATCGTGAGTCAGGTCTGAGGGGAGGGTGTTGGGCTCTAGGCAGAAAACCAAGCTTGAGAGCTGGGGGTGCGTGGATGGAGAGCTAACCGGGGGCTGTGAGGCTGAAGGAGAAGAGGGATTCAGGATGAAGCAGGGTCCAGAAGGTTTCAGGCTGGGGAGAGGGCCAGCCTGCTAGACACCAAAGTGCCCATTTAGTTCCAGAGGAAGCGACACGAGCACCTAAAGTACAAAATGGCTTTAAACTAGCCACATGTACCTATCTGGGGCTCCCACCAACTCTGCAGAAACTAAGAGCTTTTTGGAACACATACAGGGTTAAAAAGTAGACATCAAACAAATGGAAGTTCACAAGAGCACTTCTAACTTTGAGAAAAATGAGATTAATCAGTGGAAGTAGGAACTTTTAAAGAAAAGAATCAGAACTTCTTCTCTTACAAACAAAGCTTGAACCTCTTAGCAATCACGACTCTGATTGCGAGACTCTTACTCAAGTGCCTGAAGAGTCTTTTACTGCCAAGAACCGTGGCACTTCAGATAGAAGAATTACTCAGAATTCAGCTCCAGTCTAAATTAGCCCAGACAAAAGACATAGACAGTTTTCAGGCTGAAGTCAACATCAGGATTTTTGTTTGTTAGAGGGAGAATGTGATTTTCAAAGTATGAAATTAATTCACAGTCAGTGAAGAAAATCAGTGAAATACACAAAAGCATAAAGAATAAAACAAATATCAGTAGTCCATACTCCAGGGGTGGTTGACATTTAAAATTTGTTTTTCAATTTTATTCTGTGAATAAGCTGTATTTTTCTCCTTGCAAATCAGGTTTATACTAAATAAAAATTTGTTTTTTGCTCTTTTCATCAGGAACAGTTCTCCACTGCCTTAATTATTCCTTGAAACATACTTTTTAATGGTTCCATAAAATTACTTTTTATGAATGTCATCATTTATTTTATTCATTTTTTATTTCATGATCAATTAGATTGTTTCAGTTTTTCATGATTTTAAATATATTAATAATTGTAGTAAACATCTATGGATGTAATCTTTGCACATCTCTCTGATTATTTCCTTAAGAGGAATTCTTAGACTATTAAAATTTGAGGACTTCTTGATACCCACTCTCAAATTACTTTTCAAAATGGTCACACTTCTTTGCTGTGTGTCTGGGGTGGGTTAATTTGAATACACGTTTCTCCCCACCTCCCTCCCCTTGATTCTGATGCAGGGGAGTCTGAGGGCCACACTTTGAGAGACTTCTTTTAAAAAGCTACCCATTTCCTTTACATTTTACCTCAATGGAATCCTCAGAAAGCTTGAAGCTATAAACCAAAAGGCTTGTGACATCCTGCGTTTCTTTTTAAGATTCCTTTTGGATCCTACTATGCCAAAACTAGATCAAAATCAAGGCAAAGTGTATACCTTGAAAACATAGGTAAATAGTACAAAATGATAACCCATAGAAGAAAACTATTCAATAAACATATAAAGAACTGTCCAACTAATAAAGAAATATAAAACAAAACAGCTAGATTCCATTTTTCAATTAACAAATGGATAAAGGTTTTTGTTTTCTCTCTCCCTTTTTTTTAGTGATAATGCTCAGTGTTGGCTAATGATTCGTGAAACAAACACATTCATACATTGTTCGTAATATTTGAACACATTCAAGTGCGTTCAACAATGCACATTTCTGTAATCTCTCTATATGCTTCATTGACAGCCCAAATTTGACAACCACATGACTACTGAGGCAAATAAACCTGATGTTCTGATGTTCCTATACCCTCTGGAACAAAAGACAGACAATCATACAAAGAAGTGAGCCAAAACATGGAAGAACGGAAGTTGAGTGGGTTGTTGTGTCATATTGTACTTTCTGTTCTTTTGACTTCTTGACCACTGTTCTTTAACACATGAAATTGCCATGTGAGTTGTATTTAACCCAGGCTAGTTTTGAGCCTGGGGACTTGTGAAGCATATGAAGACTCAATTCTCTGAAACAAATTCAGAGTTGTGAGTCACATTCAACTCGTGGCGTGCAGTGTAAAAATTGATTCTAGTGCCACGCGAGTAGCACAGAAAATAATAAAAAATAAATTTTTCATTAAATTAGAAAGGATCGTCCTTTCTTCAAAGTTTTTATTCTATTTTCCTAATAAAACACCATGGCCCCCGGGAAAAAAATTTTTTCTAGTGTGGCAATCAATGTGTTAATTTGATTAGTGCATTATCACCCATCTACTCAGTCCCCCAAGTTAGAAAAATTATAGCCATCCTTGATGTCTTCCTGTTTCTTGCATCCCTTATATCTTCTTGTGTATGTAACTATAAATTTTTCCTACAGATATCTTTGAATCTCTCTTTTCCTCTCTTTCTCACCACCTCTTAGTTTAGTCCCTAATCATCTCCCTCTCTCTCCTGTTTATTCTGTCCTTAATCTCTATGGTCACCCCACCCCTGTCAACAGAAAAAAAAAGCCAAACTCCATAAAATAATTTTAAAAAGATTTATTCTGAGCCAAATTTGAGGACCATGAACTGGAGCCATGCTCAAGAAGTCTTGAACAAGTGGACTCACTGTGGTTAGGTTACAGTCTGGTTTTATACATGTCAAGGAGACAGGGGTTACAGGTAAAGTCATAAATCAATACATGGGAAGCATACCTTGGTTTGACCCAAAAAGGTGAGCCATCTTGAAGGGGGTGAGGGGGGTTTACAGGTTATAGGTGGGTTTGAAGATTCTTTGACTTGTAATTGGTTAAAGACTTGAAGCTTTGTCTAAAGGCTTGGAATGCTTTAACATAAGGAGCTGTTCATCAGAGATAAGCCACCGGACATATATTTGTTGTGTAAATTGAAGACCTACAGGTTTGTCTTGCATACCCTTAGGCCTGTTAATGGGTTACAAAGGATGTCCCCAAGAAAGGAGGGGGGCATGATGAAGCATGTCTGACCTCCCTCCTTCTGGCAGGCAATTTAGTTTTAGGATATTCCTTTGGCCAAGAGGGGGTCCATTCAGTCAGCCGGTGGGGGGTGAGCCTTAAGATTTTATTTTAGTTCACACCCCCAAACTGCACCAAGTCAGCATACAGTCTAAGTAGTAATGTGACTAGAAGCTTCTGTTTGCTATGCAAAAGCTTCTAGATGAATAATATCCTTCCCATTGCCCCCTTCCAATTTTTTACAGCTTCAAACCCTTCCTTAGTGGAGGGGTGAGAGTGGGAATTTTAGAGGGGTTGAAGATCTGGAGAACACTAAAGAAGTTAAAACTTAGTAAGCATGAAAGAATGAATGAAATGCAGGAGGCATCTGTGGCCAGAGTTTGAAATCCTGGAGGTCAAGCAGCTCCGAGTGTCAGTGATTCAAGATGTAGCCCTAAGGGTGGGTTGCTGAAGTGTGTGAGAGACAAGGGAAGGCGAGGTCATGCTGTTGAATGGGTCATCTGCACAGACCCTGAAGTAGCTCAGATGTATGCTATTATTCACACAGAGCCAGCGAATATGAGCAGCTCAGTGTAATCTTTCTCCATTCCTGGAAAAACAACTTAGAGCGAAGGACAAAGGGTTACTGTGTTGTTCCTTCGATGTAAAAGGAAATAATAATTTTGATGGATTTGGTCGGACATTTAGGAGCCAAATCAAACTGTGTGGCGTTATTGTTTTGCAAAGGTGCTAGGACTTAATTTTCAGATCTGGAATGAGAACAGGTGGTGGCTGGTGGCAGGAGTCACAATGGTTTCCATGACGACGGGATTGGGTCTTAGTCATCCTCCCATCCTCCACAAAACCTACTGCCGCTTTTCTCATAGGGTGCTTATTAAATATTTGTTAAATGAATGATGAACCAAAGAATGGTGTGTGTTCTTTGCAATTAAGGCTCCTGTTTTTTAGCTAGTCTAAAAGCCTTTAAAGCAACAGTAATTACTGTATTTACACATGACATTTTGCATAATTTGCATATTAACCTGAAAATAACAAACTATATACTCCCATTCCTGCCGAACGACCCCGGCCCATATTCCCTGTTGTGGAAGAAGTAGCCTAGATGTTCGGTTAAAATGTCATAAAAGAGGGGAGTGGGTTCAGGGGTGTGGGGCGTCCCGTGCTGTATTTATGCTCCCACATTAGCTAAAACGCTTGTTTTGTTCCCGCTCTCCAGCCCCTCCCCCCTCTTGGGCTTTGCGCAGGTTCCAGCCTTCCCCTCCCCCACACAGCCCTCTTCCCGCGCTAAGGCTGATGCCGACCAGCCCTGGCCAAAAGCACAAAAGGTCTCGCTAACTGGCGTCCCGCGTTGCCCTTGGCAACCATTGAGCGGAGCCTTGCTCTCTTGACCCTACGATGAGAAAGTAAACGGGGCCCCCATTGGCTGGCCGGAGAAGACAGGCCAATCGGAGAAGAGGTTATAGGGAGGCTCCTGAGCTAGAATGGGGGGGTATAGGAAGCTAGGGTTAGCCGCAACCCGTGAGGCTAGAACCCCGAGCGTGGTCGGTTGGAGCAAATATGTCTGTCCGGAGGCACATTGGGAATCCTGAGGTGAGGGCCAGGTCCCGGTCGAAGAGCCGGAGGGGGCGGGCGCACTGGAAAAGATTTCACGTGGGCGGGGAAGTGCAGCTTGCGACTTCCGCCGCCCGGAAGGCGGGAAGTGTCCGGCGTGAGGAGGGGTCGCAGAGCAAGGCCGGGGGCGGGGCGGGCCTGGGGGACCCGGAGCCTTGTTCTGGATCCGGTGCTGAGAGGCGATCGGTCACCTCGAACTTGCTGTACGCCAGTATTTGTTGCGAGGAGCGAAGGACATAAAGACACAGATCCTACCCTCAAAGGGCTTACAGTCCTGGAGTGACAGTTACAAAACATAAGTAAAAGACAAAGGAAGCACCAATACTGTTGGAACGAGATGAAAGGGAGCCGTCATATCTGACTGTGGGGACATGAGAAGAGCAGGAATAAGCAGACCAAGGCATTGGGAGAGGGGGCAAAATAGACAGTTTTGCCTCTTCTCCATAGGACCTTTCAGTTTCATCATCTTTTTCAACCCTAGTGCCCTGCTGCATTTGTAGCAATATAATTCCTTTTTTTTTTTTTTTGAGACAATGTCCCACTCTGTTGCCCGGGCTAGAGTGCCCTGGCGTCAGCCTAGCTCACAGCAACCTCCAACTCCTGGGCTCAAGTTATTCTCCTGCCTCAGCCTCCCTAGTAGCTGGGACTACAAGCATGTGCCACCAACCTGGCTAATTTTTTTCTATTTTTAGTAGAGCTGGGGTCTCGTTCTTGCTAAGGCTGTTCTCAAACTCCTGAATTCAAGCGATCCTCCCACCCCGGCCTCCCAGAGTGCTAGGATTACAGGCGTTAGCCACCGTGCTGGGCCTGGCAATTTAATTTCAGCAAACATGATTGGACTCCTACCATGCAGTAGATGTTAGACATACAAAGAGAATAAGACAAGGCCTCTGTCCCTTAATAAATTCAGTCTAGTGAGGGAGACCTGTAAACAGTGTGAGTATAAATTTGGGGAGCAAGATGCTGTGAGAGTATAATATGAGATGTTATGAAGGAAAAAAAGTAGGACTCAACCAAGGGAGTGAGAGTAGAGTTCTGGAGATGGAAGGGTTCCACACATGGCAAGACCGTTAGTCAGGTGAGGCATGCCAGGTAGAGAAAACAGCCTGAGCAAAGGTAGGGAGTGTGTGAACTCTGAACAGTCCCTTGAAGGAGTCTGTACAGAGGCAGGAGTATAGTTGGGAGGGGCTTTCTGTGCCTTACTAAGGCTCTTAGATGTTGTACCTGCAGGAGTTGCAATTGTTTCATCTCTTGGTGAATGCCTGGTGCTACCTTGAGAAAGCTGTAAGGCTGAGTCTAGGCTTTGCAGGCCAGTCCCTTGATCAATTAATAATGTCTAAAGACTGCATGATCTTATTTATAGGTGGAATCTAAAAAAGTCTAACTCATAGAAGTAGAGTGTAGAGTGGTGTTTACCAGAACTTGGGGGTCAGGGTGGGAATGGGGAGATGATCAAAGGGTACAAAGTTTCACTTATACAAGAGGAAATAAGTTTGAGATCTATGGCACAGTAGGGTGACTCAAGTTAATAATAATATACAGCCAACCCCCAGTACAGGAGAAAATCCACTTGCAACTTTTGACTCCCCCAAAACTTAACTATGAGTAGCCTATTGTTGACCAGAAGCCTTAAAGATAACAAACAATTAACACATATTTTTATGTTACATATATACTGTATTTCTTACAATAAAGTAAGCTAGGGAAAAGAAAATGTTATTAAGAAAATCATAAAGAAAAAACATATATTTTCTATTCAGTGGAAGTGGACCATCATAAAGTTCTTCATCATTGTCACATTGAGTAGGCTGAGGAGGAGAAAGAGGAGGGTTTGGTCTTGGTGTCTTAGGGGTGGCAGAGGCAGAAGAAAATCTGCATGCAAGTAGATCTGCACAGTTCAAGCCCTGTTGTTCAAGGTTCAACTATGTTGTATATTTCAGAACAGCTAAGGGAGTAAATTTCAAATTCCTCACCACAAAAAAATAAGTGAGATGATAGATATGTTAATTAGCTTGATTTAATCATTCCCCATTGCATATATATATTTATCAAAATATCACATTGTACCCCATAAATATGCAATTATGGTTTGTGAATTAAAAATAATATAAATGAAAGTATTAGTATCATCTGTCATGGGGATGGGAGAGGTAGGTGTGGAGAGTGGCCGTTTGACACATTTATCCTGCCTGCTGGTCAGAATTTCAGAAGCTTTTGAAGAGTTTTAGTAAGAGTGATGTCGTCAGATTTGCATTTTAGGCAGATGGCTGTAGCCACATTGTGGAGGATGGATGAGTTTGATGAGGCTCCAGGACTGGAGATACTGAGATTGGTTAGGTGGTTACTATTTTGATGCAGATCTAAACTAAGGCTATGGAACTCGGGACAGAATTGAAGAGAAATATTTGAGGGTAGAATCATCAAGACTCCATGATTAGCTTTGAGAGATGAGAGTATGATGGGTGACTTAGGTTCCTATCTTCGACTACTCATTGGTGCTGGTGCCATGAATGAGATCAAGAATATGGGAGAAAGAGGAGGAGGAATAGTCTTAGGAGTGTAAGGAGAGAGGAGTGATGATGTCCTGTCTGGTTATATGTTTGTGCCCAAGACAAAGATGCCCAGCTTACTCTCTTGTTTAAGTGGAACACAACTTCCAGTAGTTTCTTAAGAAAGAGTATATAAATAAGTATTTTTTATTTATGTCTTAAATGTTAGGCATGTCTAAAAATGTTATTATTCTACCTTTACTTTTATTTGCCTGAAAGTTTAGCTGAGTATAGAGTTCTTGGTTGCAAATCCATCAGCATCTTGAAAACATTGCTTGGTGGTCTTCTAGCATCCAGTGTGGCTGTGGAGAAGTCCAAAGCCATTCTGTTGCTTTGTGACTTGTTTTTCCTCTCAGGAAGCTTGTAGAATCTTCTCTTTGTCTCCATTGTTATAACTTTCACAAAGATATTTTTTTCTATGGTCTATTTTCACTTATTTTAGTAGGTACTAGAAATTCATATGTCTTTCTAGTCTATAAAATATTTTTAAATTATTTTCTTATTAACTTTATCCCAGTTTTTCCCCCTCTTTTTCTTGAATGCATTATTCTGCATTATTCTGCATTATTCTGTGACTGGTTCTCTAATTTTCTTTTTCTTTTTTTTTTTTTTGATACAGAGTCTCACTGTCTTGCCCGGGCTAGAGTGCTGTGGCGTCAGCCTAGCTCACAGCAACCTCAAACTCCTGGGCTCAAGAGATCCTACTGCCTCAGCCTCCTGAGTAGCTGGGACTACAGGTGTGCGCCACCATGCCTGGCTAATTTTTTCTATATATTTTT
>CAUYSK010088103.1:0-14028 GCA_963575035.1 Avahi laniger | reverse complement strand
CCTAGCTCACAGCAACCTCAAACTCCTGGGCTCAAGTAATCCTTCTGCCTCAGCCTCCCGAGTAGCTGGGACTACAGGCATGCGCCACCATGCCCGGCTAATTTTTTCTATATTTTTTTTTAGTTGTCCGATTAATTTCTTTCTATTTTTAGTAGAGACGTGGTCTCACTCTTGCTCAGGCTGGTTTCGAACTCCTGAGCTCAAACAATTCTCTGGCCTCAGCCTCCCAGAGAGCTAGGATTACAAGCGTGAGCCACCACGCCCAGCCCAAATCCAACAATTTTTAAGTATAATTTTGTTTATTATATCTCCTTCATGTTCATCTGTTCTCCTCTGCACTATGACAACTGCTAGTGCTATCCTAAGCAAGCCCTTCTTCATCTCTCTTCTAAATTATATTATTTATTTGCTAACTCTTTCCTGTTCCCACTTTCTCCCCCTCAAATTGGTCTTCTATATTGGCACAGTGTGATCTCTCAAAAACACGTATCTCATTATGTCATTACTCAACTTAAAACCTATGTTCTTGGGATTTGAACACACATGTTCACATGGTGTTGTCTTTGGTCAGGATGATCTGAAAGCAGCATGACTCTCCATCACTAGAGAAGTGGATGGGTGACATGTGGAGAAGTACAGTCTACTGAAGATTACTTTCCTGTGGTTAGAAACATAGAAACTGAGGTATAGGCAGTGGTGATGGCAGATTTGAAAAACTATGTTGAAAGGGAAGATTAAGAAAGAGAACAAGACAAAAAGCAAATTGTCATATGTGTATATATGTGTGTGTATGTGTGCGTGTGTGTGTATCTCACATACCCAGTGATATTATCTTTGTAGCATTCTTGGAAAAATGTTTAACTTAAATATAACCATGAGGAAATTATTATTAATGGAAAAATTAATTCATCCTTCTTTCTAGAAGACAACTGGCTTGTTTCTTCAAAAATTAGTATCATGACAAATAAAACAAAGCCAAAAGCTGAGGATAGTTCTAGATTATAGGCAACTAGATAAAGAAGATTCAGTGTATGAGCTTTCAGAGATTCTGGATCAGAGAACACACACACACACAGAGCTATAAGCGGCATTATGGTGTAATTGGGGAAATTAAAATATGGCTATATACTAGTTAGTGACACTGCATTAATATTAATATCTTTAGAGGTGATAATGCTCTGGGAAGGAGTTAAAAGTGGCATCTGAATAGAAAGGGAAAAAGTAAAAGAGAAGGCACCTTGATTTGACACGCATGATTCTCCTAATACCTTACACCTCAAATTCAGCTGGAAAACATAGAAACAGATATCAAAAACTCCTGTAACCTGCAAGATAAAATCTAATTCTCTTAATATTTCCCATGAGTCTTGCAAGATCTGGCGCTTATCTACTGTTCCTGCCAAGCTCCCTATTTTCTTCTCTCTGTCCCACATGGGTACCATGCAAAATCACAATGATTCTTACAGACTGCTTATACTTTTTCATATTTCTGCTGCTTTGTTCATGCTGATTTCTCTGCCAAAAATGTTCTTCCCCTTTTATTACCTAGCAAAACCTATTCACTTTTTTCAAATGCAAGGATTTATTAAACTCCCTAACCCATTCTTCTGTCATTTCTTTGAACTTCCTCTCTCCCTCTCCCTCTTCCTCTCTCTCCCTCACTCCTCCCCACCTTTCCCCTTATTTCTATCTCCCACTGTATGTTAAAATCCTCTTAATGTAGAGAAAATGTTTTATTCATGTTTGTTTCCCCAAAACTGAGAAAAATGACTGATATGTGAATTGTCTGTTTTATGTTGTCATAAGAGACTACTTCAGACTAAGTGGCTTGTAAAGGAAAGACATTTATTTCTCACAGTTCTGGAGGCAGGGAAGTCCAGTGGCAAGATGCCAGCATCTAGCAAGGGCCTTTTTGCTGCATCATCTCAAGGTGGAAGACAAAAGAGGAAGAGAGTTCAAGAGAACAAGAGATCTGACTCGCAGCCCGAAGCCCCTTTTGTATTCAACTTTAATCCAACTAGGGCAAAGCCCTCATGGCCTAATTATCTCTCAAAGTTCCCACATCTTAACATTGTGACATTGGGGATTGCGTGTGTTGCATATGTTTCCAACACATACATATTGAGGGACAGATTCAAACCATAGATAGAGGTTCAATAAATATTTGTTAAATGTACTGAAGAAAGAAGAACACTATGGTCTCTCTACATTCTCAGGTTGATGACCAGAAGGTGAATTGTCTGGCAAGGTCAACAAGTGAAGAAGTGAGTCAGCACTAGCAAAATACTAGATCAGAGTTCTCTGACATAGCACATTATGCAATCATACTATCTTCATTTATTTGCAAACATTTATTAACTGCCCACAATGTGCCTGAAATTGTTCATGGCTTTGGGGAAACAGGTGAGTAAGACACAATTCCTATGCTCAATTGTCTTAAAATCCAGTGGAATCAACAAAGCATATTATATATTTTAATATTGTAAATAATATCTTGAAATAAAAATGAAAATATTTGAGGTTTATAAGAGAGATTAGCCCAAATTTAATGTAGAGAAGAGAAAAGTTTGAGGGAAAATGGTTGCATATGTCTTAAAAGATGCATGGAATTTAGATAGGTAGAGAGAGGGGAAGGAAAATAGGAATAGTTAAGGGAATACCTCAGAGTTAAGGGAAATTGTGGTATAATATAGGTGAAAAAGGAGAGGGAGTTAATACCTCTAATCTTTTCCCTCCTACTCCATTCCTACAGCCATCATTGCCTTAATTCAGGATCTTATTCTGTTGTGTCTGATCTACCGGTTGCTGTGTCTCCATATCACCTCCATTTCCCATCCTTAACACCCTTCAACTCATTTTCTACTCTCAAAAGCAAAAATCAGATTAATTCGTATTTTGCTTAAGACACTTCAAAGAGCCAATTTTCCCTGCAGGCTAAAATTCATGTACCTTCCTTTATTTTTGAAACTCCCCCATGTATTCTCTGCTGCCTGCTGTCTGGTTTCAACTTTTGCTTATTTCCAACTTGTACTCAATATGCCAATCACACCAAGTTCTTGAATTTACCTGAATATCCTAAATTCACCCTCCACATCTTAGCTCATATTGCTTTCAAAGACTGACATGCTTTCCACATACTCTCCATTTCTTTTCCTGTCTATTATAATTTTTGAAAACAAGTATTTACTGAACACTTACTATGTGCCAGGTGTAGTGCTATATGTAGAGGTATAACTGGAAAAAAAATACTTGTACCTGCTATCCTTGTAGAGCTTATGTCCATTGTCTTTCACAAATATGTTCTTGTCCTTGACACTAAGATTAATTGGCCCTTCTTTTTGCCCCCAATAGCAGCTGATATATAAAAAGTTTTTTGGTTTTTGCATTATATATGCCACATTATAATTTTCCATTTATTTTTTTCTACTACTGATAATATTTTGTGATATGCTTGAAGACAAAAATTGTACCATTTTTATCTCTGTATTCTAAGTGTCTTGAACATTGAAAAATTTTTTGAAGTTAATGAATGAACAAATTAGTCCCAGATTAATTTCCAGATTAATTTACATGTAATAGTTACTTACTGAAATACCACTATATGCAATTAAATATTCATTGCAATTGAGGATATGAAACATAAAAAGTTCCATACTCATGGAACTTTCATTACACTGGAAACACTTTAAATTATCTTTGCTAAAATAAATCAGATAAGGTCAGTCATTTGCTCAATATCTATCCCCTTTTCTTCCACCTCACTAACAGAAATCTATGATTTGAGAGTACCAATTTACTCATATTAAAAACTACTTTGCTATTTCCATTGAAGATTGGGGTGAGCAATGCTATATAAAAGGAATTTGTTGAGTGAAGCTTCCAAAAAGGCTTTTAAAAGGAAATGAACTCTTTTAACCCATGTTACCATTTACCTTCCTCTTTTCTTCTTCTTTCTTCCAGGGAATCAAATATAATGACTGGAACTGCAGCCACCATTTTGCTTCCATGAGTATGGAAACCATGCTGTGAGTGTGGTGGAGCAGGAAGATGGAAAGGGATTGAGGCACTGACAACACTGTGGAGCCACTGCTCTTTCTGTAGACTGCCTGCCTCCAGACTTAAGAGAAAAGGAAATATCTTCTTATCTTTTTAAGACACTGTTCTTCAGGTCATAGCAGTTAAATTTAATTACTAACAAATATAGTAGATAATAGGGAGCTATTAAAATATCTGAGAAGAAATGACAGAGGGATCAGATTGGAGACTATAATGATACTTTGAGTAAAAGATAACTTGATTGTCGTAGAGTGGAAGGTAAAGAGAAGGTATGCAGAAAAGATATTTCAGATTGTATCTGAGGAAGAGGCCAAAGGAGAAATCAAAGTTAAGATCAAGGATGGAGGTAAAAAGATTGGGAGAAAGTTGAAAACATTGTCCAACATGGGAAAGTTGAGGAGAATTTAATTTGGTAAGTCAGCAGAAAACTTATTTTGTTTAAGCTGTTGGTAGGAATCCAATAAAATATCCATGTGGCGATGATGTCTTTGAGGTTCTAAGACGTTTAGGAGTGATGTTCATAGAGAGCTCTGAATTTAAGCTTAACATTAAACACTTGTGCACACAGACTCATAAGAACACTTGAACATTACCATGGGAGAGTGAAAATACACAAAGAAGATTGAGTACTGGTCCTTGAGTAGCAAGAACCATGAAAAGGCAGCAGGAAAAGGGGAAGCCAGAGATGTCTTTTTCCACAGGAAAATCAGAAGAGGCAAGTGTCACATAATGAAAGGAAGGAAAGAAGGAAAGAAGGAAGGAAGGAAGGAAGGAAGGAAGGAAGGAAGGAAGGAAGGAAGGAAGGCAGGCTGGATGGGAAAAATGCTGTTATGTGTGTCTGTACATGTCAGTAAACTTTGATGATATTCAGATTGCAGGCTCGTTGAAGGTAAAGACTAAGGCTTAAAAAATGTTTTAATTACCAAATTTCTCAGCAAAATTTAGTATATCATTGGCTCTAAAAAGTATTTGCTATTTTGATTTTTGTTGATTCACTCTGGGTAGGGGAAGGCTCCATGCTGTGCAGACAATGAGGCGCTTTTGGATATTTTCAGACTGCTGATGCTGAACTTTGTATGTAACTCGCTCTATTCTTTGGGATACTTTAGAAGTGAAGCATAAATATTTAAAAAGGAAAGGGTTATTATTGTGTTATCTTTGATTGATATGTGAGGAAGGAAAATCTGAAGATTTAAAGATAGTCTATATGTTCTGCCTTTATATCAACTGAAATAACTTCAAATCCAATTACCTCTAGGTTGTTCTGGTAATCAGTCTTTTCTAAGGTGGTATCTAAAGTAAAATGGATACTACATTATTATTTTAATATATGACAAGATTCTGAGAAAAAAAATCGTTTATCCCTGCATACTGGTAAGAAATCAGTGAATGTTAAAATAAGTAGACTGCTGTAAAAATGGACCTGGCTATTAGCCACAGCAAGTTGCCTAAGTCTGTAGGTAGGAGAAATCTTTCCCTAAAATGTTATGAATTGGAAGTGAGAATTCTCCAGCTTTGTACCATAAAGAAGAACAATAGTAGATCCCAATATATATATATAATATTATATTAATATATTATAATATTATATATTTACTAGTCAAGAATCTTGAAAACTTGAAAAATTGCACTTAACAAAGATTTGCATGATTTCTACATCATAAGCCATTCCTCTTTACAAAGCTAATCTATTTTTGCGCAGGGCTGCTATTCTGAGCCCCTTGGTGCTTCCTGGCATTATTATTAACAATCAAGTTATTTCTATCATTTTACATGTCTATCTTCTCCAGTATGCTTGAAGATTAGCTCTCTTACTTTAATAGACAATACAGACAAATATAAAGGTTTCATCCACACCACGAAGAGACAATTGTTTTATTTATACATTTTTTTTCTTTTTCTTTTCTTTTTTTTTTTCTTTTGGCTTCATGTAAGGGAAACAGGTTTTGGTCTTAAATTTAAAATTTTCTGAAAATATTTAGCTGAGTTATTTGTGGTTCATTCATTGTTTTTTTTAATTTTTTTTTAATTTCAGCATATTAGAGGGGTACAAATGTTTAGGTTATGTGTATTGCCTTTGCCCCACCTGTGTCAGAGCTTCAAGCATGTCCATCCTCTAGATGATGCGCACCGCACCCGTTAGGTGTGTATATATCCATCCCCACCTCCCCTCTCCCACCTGCCCAAAACCTGATGAATGTTACAGGAGTTAAGAGCCCAGGGCTGGGTTCAAATCTCTGTTGTTCCTATTACTGACAGTACAACTTCAGGCAAATGACTTTATCATCTTGCACCCCAGTTTTCTTATCCACTCAATACAGACAAAGCAATACCCACACTAGGATTTTGTGAAAAGCATTATATGTTAGCCTTCTGCAAAGACAGTTCCTGGATCACAGTAAGCCTTTATAAAATATTAGTAATTGTTCTTTAAACATTTCTTAGGCAATTTCTACTCATGAAAGTATACGTATATTTTGCTGTGGGAAACAAAGAAAAGACCAAACTTTCTGCTGGTCATTTCCCAGGCACGATGACTATATTGTGACAGTGATGTCTCTTCTGAAATATTTCAGTTTTAAAATTCTCAGCCATATACTACCAATACTTCACAATCCATAACAAACGGCCAGAAGAAAACAAGTAGTGAAACTATCATGTTAAGATCTAACTAGAAGAAATCTTAAGATTGAATATGTATTTTCACTTAACTTTTCTATCAAAAGTGTTTTTTGTTTGTTTTTCTTTGCTTTTGATAGTTCCAAAGTAGGATATTATCACCAGTAAATGAGAACACATATTGATAGTATAGATAGTGTCATTTTTATCAACACAGATAAGAAAGGCAAAACTACACGTTTTTGTACAATTATGTAAGTGCATATCACCAGGTCTTTCTCAGCCTGTTTAGTGTTATATTCTTTCCAGAGGGATCCTCTGCAGGAGATCTCTTGATGTCTCCTATGCACTGCTCTGAAGGAAAATTATTTCCCAGTGGAATTTTATTAAGTCAAACTGGGACAAGCTGAATATATGTAGAAAATGCGAGAAAATGGGACGAGCTGAATGTAAGTAGAAAATGCTAAAAAAAAATGGCATGAAGAATAAAGTCTCAACTTGCTCAGTCAGTATATTTTTTAAATTATATCTATTTTGTCTACAATTCCCTGTACTTTTTTGGAAGATTTCAAAGAGGATACTTAAATGCGTGGTCTTTTTAATCTGAAAATTAGCATGCCATGCAGTAAATAAAAAATCTTCTTCTTTCTTCACATGTGGCATATTCATACTGCGTTTGTTTGCAATAAAAATTAGGATGAATACTTATGTTCCCATGTTTCAATTCAAATAATTTTCTATATATGACGATAAATTCAGTATCCATGGGCTGTGGCCACCCAAGACTCGTGCATACATTTGCCTTTATATTTCAAATGCATAGACATAATGTTTTAAAATCAGGAAATCCTTGAATTTTTATGTTTTCTGTTCACAGCAGTTAGATATACCTTTAAGGAATAAGTTCATACAAGAATATCAGGACTGAAACATGAAAAATAAATGGCACTACATTCTATTTCTATAATAAGTCATAAACTTGTAAACAAACCAAAAGTAGTTTGAAAAAATGATGATGCAAAACAATAGTGGAAAATGATGTATTTTTTTCATTCTTTTAATAAAGTTTACAGTATGTAAGTAGGTTTTTGGTGTTGAAGATAAAATTGCAAATAAGAGAGAGCACTTGTCCTCCTGGAAATTAGCATTGTAATAACAGTGATATATAAAAATATATGGGTACATATATTTACATGAGTTAAGATGCTAAATATATTTTCATGCTTTAGGGCAGAATCACCTTGTGATCTTTTTTGTTTTACCATTTTGGTGTTTTGAATAAGCCATGAGTGTTTCTATGTAAAGATAAATGTCAACTAATAACACTATGTTTTCTGTCTTTAGAATTATGATGTTTGACATATAGGAAGTATACACAACAAAATGCTATAGTCATAAAATTTTCAGACATTTCTTATGCCTGTACGTGTAGACATTTTAATCTGATGAAAAGGGTACATTCTGGCATAATAACAATAACTTAAGTTAAAAGCTGTTCAAACTAAAAGTAAAGAAGCAAAATGGTACTAGAAATAAAGAGGATAGTTATAATATATAAGGGCTAGTGATTTAAATGCAGGCATGATGCCTGGAATGGTGGCAGCCATTTGTGACCATGAAGCAACAATCCTGAGGAAGAAGAGCAAACATGGTGAAAATGGTGGAAATCAATAAACTCATGTTTGTCTAAGCTTCTGTTAGACAGGTGTTTTCTTATTTGCAGCTGATGGCATTCTTCAATGAGACAGCTAGCATGAGTGAAAAGGGAAGTTTGAATTAAGAATTTTTCATACCACGACATGAAGGTATGAAGGTAACATGTCTACTCTAACATCACAGTTTGACTGAAAGAGGGTAATCTGACTACTGATCCTGTGGGACAGAACCAGACTAGAATACAGAGATATGCAGCAGGCAAGACAATTACGGGCAGGTATTGCATATATGAGTGAAAATGGTAATTTGCTGAGGTAAAGGCATTGTTGAAAGTTTAAGCAGAAGGGGAAAGGGTAAGCCCTATGGCAATGGTAATTTTAAATTCCCATTTCAACTCTGTGCTCTGCATGCCCAGCCATGTAGCTAATCAAGCTTTTCTTTCCCTTACGTTTATTCATTTCTTCCTGGTATTAATTCCTATGCAGCATTGATTGCATCAAGCAATAAATCTTTAAGCAGTAAACATTATTTTGTAACTTGGAAAGAATAAAATTAATTAACACCTTTGGCATTTGAAGACTTTAAAACTTGCCTAAGGTCACCAAAAATGAGCACTCATGGGTCTTTATTAGCAACTTTTTGCTTAGTCCACAGGGTACCTGTAGGTCTATTTTTGTCAGAATTTTAAAGAAATCAATAATTTATATTCTAATTATAGAAAGTTATTATTTCAGATAGTTAATAAAAATGGCCAGAGGAAATATATCAACTTGTGAAGTAAAACTGTATTCATTAATGTAGAAAGATAGAAACATTTTCCTTTTTTTTTTGGAAGAAATAAAAGGAAATGGTGGAGTTTAGGGAAGTAAGGTAAAGATATAGATAAAAGATATAATTAAAACAAAAATTAAAACAGGAGAACTAGGAAAGATCCTACAAATAGTATGCTGTATTCTAGAGAGAATTAAAAAAAAATAGCAGTATGAAAAAGCAACCATAACAAACATCTCTTCAGTTTATCCTTACAAAGCAAACGTTGAATGCTTTCAGATTTTGTAAATTGCTTCAAACCTCTAGCTTGAGTTCTTTTGCAAGAATCAAGAATGTTGTAAATATAATATAATTCCTGATAGGATATATATTTAATGCAAAGTTGCTCTTTCAGGAATATTGCCAATGATTTTGCTTTTCCCTAGAAATGTAGCAAAGTAAAATCAATTCCAATTTCCTAGCTTATTATTGATTTTTCTTTGTTCTACGTATAAGCACTCCTGTTAAGCACTCTCCAGAATGGCCAGGATTTAGTGAAGGAGAGAGCAATGCAATGTATCTGTTCAAAAAGGCGTTCCATGAGAATTTTAGACACAATGGCCATTTGAGAACAATGTGCCTACCTTTCTAGGCACTACATTTTCCTCTCCTTTCAGTAAATTTAGCTAAAAGAGGTAGAGGTAGTATTAAATACAAAGTAGGGTAGGATTCTAAAAAAGATATAGACAATTAACTGGAATTTAAAGAAAACAGTCCTTTCTTTTATAGCATCTGTCAACCTGAAATGGTCTATAGGCTGGTACTATTAATAGTTGCCTTCATGTGCTTGCCCTATTCATTAAAAAAAGAAGAAAGTTTTCATTTTATATAGTTATAATTTGGGGAAAATGACTTGAACCCTTTGTAATTTATAAAGGATGTGTATAGTGATTTTTTTTTAAATCATTGATCCTATTGTTATTTGTAAATGTCAGGAAAATGCATATAAAAACCAAAATTCAAAAACAGCAACTGATTAAATAAAGTTTATTTTACCAAATGAAATACTATGCATTATTTAAAATATTTAATGTGGAGATTATTTATTGGTCAAGAAAGATGTACAATATATTTTAATTAAAAAATAAAGTATTATATCAGCCATATCTCATCTTTATTAAAGAAAGTTTGCGATTAAGGAATTTCTGTATCTGTTAGATACACAGGGAAAAAAGTGTAGAATGATATACAACAATTGTAATAATACTATCTTTTTCTCGTATGATTTTTCAAGGAGATTTTAATTTTCTTTTGTGTCTTTTTTTTTTCACTTTGATAAGAGAAACAAAAATGTTATTCTAAAAAATGATATTATAGAACTTTAAATTCAGAGAAAAATTAAAAGTTTACTCAGTCCCATCTTCTGCCTAGTATTAGAAAGTCTCCTGCGATATTCCTATCATAACTCACCTCCTAGTCAAATGCCTCTAGGCAAGTGTGGCTCACTTAATTTCTATGCAGTATAAATAGACAGCTTCAATTATGGGAAATGTCTTTTTTTTTATTGCAGGTCTCTCTACTTGTATTTCTTTGTCTTCCATTAAATAGGTTTAACAGGCTTATTACTTCTTTTAGAAAACAGGCTTCCCAATACTTACAGGACTTCTTTGAAGTCCATCTCCTCCCTCTTCCATGACCCTTTAATCTCTTGGCAGAGAGACAGATGGTGGAAGTGTGTAAAGAACTCTGGAGATCAATCACGCTTCTTTGCTGCCTGAGTAGACCACCTATTTCCTGGAACAAGATGCCAGGTGGCGCCCTTGTAAACACTTCATTTTTACACGCAGATCTGCTATGGGTTTCTTCACCATGCTGGAGGATGAGGGAGGGCAGCAAAGCAGCTTCTATGAAGGAAGATAAAACATGTGCCCTTCCTCCTGGTCTGATAACATGGAATTCTGCCTTACCTCATGTGATCTTGTTACAACCTGGAAATGGCCAGATATTTGATGGATTCACAGTGAAAGCAGAAGAATGGAAAGGCAAATTAGATGTAGCAAAGTTAAAGACAATATTTGGAGAAAAATAAAAAAAAATGTAACCCGCAATTACATTATAAAACTGTCAGCTACTTGAGCGCTTTTAAGGCTGAGGTCTTTCTTTGAGTTATTCATAGTACTTGAGCCATTGCTCATAGTAATGCTTAGTGATATTTCCTACTATTAACTGCATGTTAGGTTATTCAGATATAAATATCCATAGTCACATACGCATAGACCTTTACAGTTAGAATCACATGTGCACTGGCTCTCTTGAAACAGGCTTATCAGAAATTTTACATGCTAAAAAATATCCACATTGTAAAACAAACAACCAATAATTATACTGGTCAGTTGAAATGTATACAGAATATGAATGAATAAATTGATAAATTATTCTATTGTTTTGAATATGGACAGGCTTTATTATAGCATTATTAGTGAATTTTCTTAGAAATTAATTGAAAATAAATTCCCATACATTCTACAAAGAATCAAATGAGCATTTACTGGTTAAAGTCTGGTTTCTCAAATACTTGGTGGTCTTAGGCTGGAATCTAGATGTAAACATTGGCTTCAAATTGTCCCCAGAATCTTTCTGACTAAAGAAAATATAAAAATGTACAAACAGATTCCAATTTAGCAGAAAATATGGAGTGAGAAAAAGTTAGATCCTTTGGGAAATATTAACTCATGCACATTATAAAATGAGGTAATAATTCAAAATGGTATTTCCTAGGATCCTAAAATCTCCCACAGAGGCTCTATTTATTTGGGCTTTCAAAATACCTCAGTACAGGATAGAGCATGAAATGCATTTGGGCCACTGGGTACATAGAAGTATCACAGTGATTCAGCAGTCAGTCACAGTTTTTTGTCCCATGGGTCATGGATCAGTCTATTCAAAATCCTGGGAGGGAAAATTCTTGTCAAGTTATATAGGGTGAAAAGTCTTCTGTCACTTAGCAGGAGGACAGCTCCCTAAAGTCTGCTTTAGTCTTGCTACTCACTGGTCACCCAGGGACATTAATGGCTCAAATTCTTGATGGTAACCAGGGAGAGTTGATGTCACTCACCCAGGTACCTCAAAGCAGAGCAGAAATGTGACAGAACCATTGCTGGTTCAGCAACTCAGCCTCATGCCTGAGTGCAAAGCTTGAGCCCAAGGAAAAGTTGAATCAAAACAGAATAGAACTGTGAAAGGATAGATCAAGGATAAGAGAGAAAAAACACATAAAGATGGAGAGATACAGATATTTTTTGCAGAACTCTGTAGCAACACTTTGATCTGCCTCCGTCCCTCTTTTAATTGGGACCATTTAGTGGTTTAGTCTGCTAAAAACCACTAAATGTGGTTTTTAATATCAATTACTATACACATCATTACTATACACATCATTTCTAGAAGAGCTATGTTATTTTCCCAAATCTGGTCATTTTGTTTTTTGTAGTAACTTGTCTTCTGGTCACATTGCCATTCTTTTTTATTTCTCTAAGCATGTTAAGCATAGTTATTTTATACTTTGTGTCTGATAATTATATCTGAAGTCTCTTTGGATCTGTTTTAGCCATGTGTTGTTCTGTTGGTTCTCTGTCTTAGGGCCTTGTTTTGTGATTTTTGACTGTAAGTGAAGCATTTTCTTTTGAACGTTGTTTATGGGAATTTGTTGAGATGTGAGTTGAAGCTGAGTTCCTCAGAGAGACTCTGTGCTCAGTCAATTTCTGGAACAACTTCTGATCCAGAGTTACTTGCAATTAAATCATTAACTTGAGGCTGTTTAGTCCACTCTGGTTAGGTGAATTCAGAACACAACCCATGAAAGACACCCAGTGTTATGAATTCTCAATATAGGTCTCCCCAACACAGCTCAAAGCCACAGCACACAGTCTCCACTCAGCAGGGTTTGGTTCATCTTACAGTGAACGTGTAGTCTACTAGCACGTAGGCAGGATTCTGTCTTTAGATCCCCTATTATGCCAGCTCCTAGTCTTTATTTTCTGCCTTCTTTACCCCACGTAGCCATCGGAAAGGAAGATTAATTCATCTCCCAGGATTCCTAATCTCACATCATATTTTTTTTTTAATTTTGAATTTTCTTTATTTTTTGTGCCAGCTCAGCTCAGCATTTTAATTGTTTCAAACAAGAAGGTAATTCAGTGTATCTATTCCACGAAACTGACAGAAATAAAAGTTATTATTGCCTGGAAAAGTTCATGCCCTGACATATTTACCCTATGGACCATGTTTATAATCAGTCTCATTTCAGAACCTTGTGCAGAGCTGACCCAGGGTAGGACTAAATAAAACTATGGATGAGCAGAACAAATGCTTCACATTCCATTCCTCCATGTGCACTCTGACCGCAGATACATCAGCTTCTTTTGGTTCTTCCTATCTGGCATGCTCATTTCCACATCAAGACATTTGCCAGACTGAGACTATTGCTTCTTCACCTCTCACCTTCATTAATTCCAATGCACAAGATCTCTTCCTTAAGAAGCCTTTCTAATGTGTAGACAAGGTCAGGTCTGCCTAGTTTACATTTATGTAACACTCTGTCCTTCTCCTTTGTGGTGTTATCATAATCAGAATGAAATGGTTAATCTGGGGATTGTTTATGTGAGTCTCCCTAGCCAGAATGGAAGCTCACGGGGAAAGGAAAGATCCCCAGTGCCTGACATAGTGCCTGGCATATAGGAGGCCTTTGTGAATTCTTTGTTGAATGAACACATATATGGTTAATTGAGAGACATCATGTAGAAATACTAAAAAAAGAAGAATTTCACAAGAACCTCTTCCTTACCTTTTACCTTAAATGTATAATAAATAAATATTTAATATTTATATATTATAATATACATTATAATATATAATATAATATATATTATTGTATATAATTAATATAAA